>JAGPOW010001918.1:36258508-36321023 GCA_030014935.1 Caiman crocodilus | reverse complement strand
TAGGGGCAGGTCTTGTCAAACCAACCTGGTGGCCTTCTACGACCAGGTCACCAAGTCCTTGGATGCAGGTGTCACAGTGGATATAGTCTTTCTGGACTTAAGGAAGGCCTTCAACAAGGTCTCTTACCCCATTCTTAGTAAGAGACTAGGAGACAGTGGTGTTGATGCCTACACGGTCACATGGGTCACTAACTGGCTGGAGGGCCACACCCAGAGGGTCGTGGTGGATGGGTCTTATTTGACCTGGAGGGATGTGAGCAGTGGGATTCCCCAGGGCTCGGTCCTCCAGCCCGCACTATTCAACATCTTCAGTGACTTGGACAGGGGGGTAAAAAGCAATCTGTTCAAATTCATGGATGACATTAAGATGTGGGGAGAAATGGGAACAATGCAGCCTATTCCTCCCTTCTAATTGAACCTGGGCAGGTTACAGGGGTGGGTCAATGAGAACAGGATGGTTTTCAACAGTGACAAGTGCAGGGTAATGCACCTGGGGAGGAGGAACCAGCAGCACACCTTCAGGCTGGGGAACTCCCTTCTCACCAGGGTCAAGACAGAAAAGGATCTTGGAGTCATCATTGATGCCACAATGAACATGGGCTGACAAAGTAGGGATGTGGTCAGGAAGGTCAATCATACCTTGTCGTGTATCCACAGATGCATCTCAAACAGGTCCAAGGAGGTGATCCTCCCCCTCTATGTGGCACTGCTCAGGCTGCAGCTGGAGTACTGTGTCCAGTTCTCAACGCTGCACTTCAGGAGGGATGTGGCCAATATGGAGAGGGTCCAAAGGAGGGCCATCTGCATGATCAGGGGGTCAGTAGGGCAGGCCTTACAAGGAGAGGCTGAGGGACCTGAACCTGTTCAGCCTCCAGAAGAGAAGGCTGAGGGGGGATCTAGTGGCATTCTACAAACTAGTTAAGGGGGACCAGCAGGCATTGAGAGAGTCCCTGTTCCCCCGAGTACTCCCAGGAGTTATGAGAAACAATGGACACAAGCTAGCGGAGGGTAGTTTTAGGCTAGAAAATTAGGAGGCGCTATTTCACTGTCAGGGCAGCTAGGACCTGGAACCAACTTCCAAAAGATGTGGTCCTGGCTCCTACCCTGGAGGTCTTTAAACAAAGGCTGGACAAACATCTGGCTGGGGTCGTTTGACCTCAGTACTCTTCCCTGCCACGGCAGGGGATTGGACTAGACGATCTCCTCAGGTCCCTTCTGACCCTATGAAACCTCCTCTTGCCCTGCCACCACACAGAACACAGGCTGAGGCCTGGCCATGCCTGATGGACCAGCTTCAGCAGGGAGGGGAGGAAGTCTTTGGAGGGCCTTCTCGGTTCCCTCCTCTTTGACAATGGCTGGCAGCCATGCTCTAGCACCCTTCAGCTTCTGGCTTGAGCCATTTCAGACATGTGACCACATTTCCTGAATTAAAAGTGAATATGCATTCACTTGCTAATCAGTTTAATCTCTGCAGTTTACTAACCTGCAAAGACTGAATCAATTCAGCCTCAGGCTTTTTAACTGTCTGTACTTAGCCTTGATGTGCAGCTATGTCAGAAAGGTGCTTCATGTAGCTACTTCACGCTGCTTAGTGGAAGGACCAATTGTCTTCAAGTCAATTAGCCTAGACCAGAGATTTTCAAACTTTTTGAGCTGAGCTCCCCTTTGAGTCCCCTCCCACCCCCGAGGAGCAGTGCAGCCAGGCACAGGGCACCCCTCATGCTAGCAGACACCACAGCTTACCTCAGCTCAGCTGAGCAGGCTCTACCTGCTATGGTTCTAGTGCCCCCTGCCTTGGCCCTGCTGAGGCTCTAGGCTGTGTACCCACTGCACCTGGCTCCCGAAGGTGCAGCAGCCCACTGGTGGAGGCTGCCCAGGGCTCCTTGCTCCTGCATTCCCCTGTGAGACTGTAGAGGCACCGACTGCTTACAGACTTCTTGTCTGTGGCCCACTACGCTGTGCCTCCCCCACCAAACATTCCTTCATGTCCCCCCCAGGAGGACACACCCCACAGTCTGAAAACTGCTGGCGTAGACACTTCTTCTGGTTAAGGAGGCAGCATGCCTGAGCAACACTTGTACTTTTGCGCCCAGCACACTAAGTTTACTGTGTGTAAAGAAAATTCACATGGCTATCAATGCTGACTTAAACTAAGTTAACATGGAGCTTGCAGAACCACAGGCAGCAGCCAGACTGAAAGAAAACATACGTGCACTATCCTCTTAAAACAAGAGGAAGCAGCTGCACTGCCTGAAAGGAATTGTTTCCTGCTCACAGTCCCTGCCTGAAGTTCCTAGAAGTATGCTTACACCTGAAGACATGACTGCTATGCTGTTAGGCTTCCTAAGATGGATAGCAGTAGCAGTGGAGACATGGCAAGACTAACTTCTGCATGGTCTAATTCAGAGGCAGGCGATTGTTTCAGGTTGAGGACTGCTTAATGAGGTAGTGAGGTGTTGAGGGCTGTATGCATAGCCCCACCCCTTGACAGCTGCCCTACCTCCTGATCACCATCTTGGGACCAGAATTCCCACCCCTAACCCCTGACTTTTACCACTGGAAGCCCTTCCCCATGACCCTCAGAAATACTCCTTTTGGAAAGGGGCGGGGGGGAGGGGGGGTGAAGGTTGCCATCTTAGAACCAGAAAAAAAAAACAAATTATATGCTAAAGGTCAAGCATGTACTATAACATTTTAATTTTATTACAAAAAATATCTTTGTCATGATTTGTGTTTGCATACAGTATACAAAGGTGACTGCATAGTAACTCACCAATAAAATCTTAGTCTCGTATACTGTGGGTGTATGTAGGTGTGTGGTGGGGTGTGTACGGGGGCTTATGAGAGAGTGTGGCTGTGTGCAGGGGGACATAGGGTATGGGTGTGAAGGATGGTGGGTACCCCCCCCCAGCTCCAGACTGCTGCCAGCTCCAGCCCCACACTCCAATCCAGCTGCCGCTCTGCCTCTGCCCTTTCCTGACCTGCTGCCTGGAGCCAGCGGAAGACGAGGGAAGCAGAGCAGGTCACTGGGGACTGCAGCAGTAGCCATGACCCAAAGCTGTGTGCTGGCCGGGCCAAGCCCTTCCACCTACAAGGTTGGGAGACAGGTGCAATAGGGTACATTTGGAGGCTGTGTACATGCGCGTGGAAGGGCTGCGTGCCACATAATTTGTTGGTGGGTGCTGCAGGCCAAATGAAAGTGCTTGGCAGGTTGCATCTGGGCCATAGACTGTATTTTGCCTGCCTCTGGTCTAGAAGCATGCAGTTGTTATCATAGATGTTTATACAACTTTAACTAATGCCTGTGCTGTTATTTTTGTATGTGCAAGCTAAAGGGGATATTCATATGCAAGCCACAATCGCACATTTAAATGTAGCTAGCACACGTATACCAAAAGGCATGTGAATTCCACACCACTTAAAACAGGGTTGCAGCTTATGCTTCACAATATTTTTAATTATTTGAATCTGTCTGCCCATTCAGTTTTTCAAGTAAGCAAAGATATTCTACAATTTGGCACTGGCTGCTAGATTTGAGGTATGGAAATCAAAAGCAGTACAATCAATGTACATGCATTATAAGATACAGTATAGCTAAACATCTGAATTTCAATGACAGAACTTGGAATGTGTCTTGTATGCTAGTACTGCTTCTATAAAACAACTACAAGTCACAGAACCATGCTACCCTAAAATGGACCCATATTGAATTCAGATTGATGCCAAGTAAGTGGAGGATACTGATAAACAAAAACAATAAAATGTTCTTTCTTTTAAAGAAGCCATAATTCAAACCTACTAAAATACTTTATTTTCAGCAGCAAATCAGATGCTATAACATGACTTTACAGCAACCATTTTTGCCAGAGTGAACATTAGTATAAGACTGCAAGTATACTACCTGGGCACTATACCTTTCTAAAAAGATATTATTAAATAAAAACCAGATGCATTTGAAATACAACATTAAAGTGGTAACACTTAAATGACAGAGGAAAGGTTCTCATTACAATGTCTGCTTGCTCACAAGAAACATACAAGTGTTTTTTCCTCAACTGTTAAGTTTATAATCTTCACGTTTTATTATAACCTTTTGCACTACTTTTCAGGTTTTGTCTTAAAAAAAAAACAAAAAAAACCCCCAAAAAACCTAAGATGAAAGAGATTGATCTCAGGTGTTTATCTGCTTTATTGTACAGCTAACAAGGATGTCAGTTGCAATGATAGTTTTATAATATGCATGCAGTTCCACTAAAACTGGAGCAGATTCATTGTATTTTATAACTGTGGTTTTAAGTTAAACCCTGACATGATTTACTGACCATCACTTGAACTAACCCAGAAAGTATTTAAACAATTATTGCTAAATACAGTATTTATATGCGATGTAACATTGGTAGCTTCTTCCCAAGCACACCTGAAACAGTGATAAATAGAAAGAGGTAACGTTTGCTGAATTTTTAACCACACTACAACTAATGTTTATTGGAAGACTGAAGTCATATGCTGCCACCTAAAGGTCTGTTTTAGATTTATGTGGCATCAAAAAAATACCTTTTTCTAGTGGATACACTCTGTCAATGCAAAAAAGAAAAGAAAAGGATGAATCTCTAAAACTGAAGTACCTTGCCCTCGCATACAAATGTCTTACTACTCTGAAAGAAAAATAGACAGGCAGTAACTTTAACTTCTTAAGGGATAGCTCCATATAAGCCAGCCTTTCATAACAGATGACAAGCTTCACTTGTTAGTGTTCTTAGGAAAGGGAGGCAGGCTTTTGCAGGTTTTTAAAAGAAAAATGTTGATCCACCTAGTTCAACAAATTCTTAAAACGTACATTTACATTTTTTTTTATTTTAAAAAGGACACAAGTACTACCTTCAGTACTGCTACTAGTGGAAGCAAAACTATTGTCTTGTAGAAATCAAACAGATAGAAATCTATTAGGTTCTCACTGACTAGGGAAAAGGCTATTGAAAAAGAGGAAGATAATTAAGTCATGTGGACTCTGCTTGAACAGCTTTTAGTATTAAGAACAGTCAAATACTGCATTGAGAAGTTTCACAAAATAACACAAGTGCTGATTAGTACTATGCAAGTTTATTACCTAGATTCAACTGGACATTCAAATTTCTTTGTGGCACTTTTGTTCCATATATCTGAAACAAAGGCTTTATCCCTTACTAATGCATACAAATTAGAGGTAGCTGTCTCTCTCTTCTCAAGGTTAAATGGAGATGGCAAGACAAGACAAACTGAACACTTACCTGATCTTTCACACTGCATTAGCACCTAATGATTGCACTCAAGAAGCAAAGTATTGCTGATCTGTGCACATTCTGTATATAATAAAAAAAGAATCTGTATTCCCAATAAGCTTACAACTAAAGCACCTATCATTCTCCAGTAATCATACCAATGATACAGCCATGGTTGGTATAAAATTAGTCATGGGGACTTTTTCTAGACATTGAAAACTGGTAGCTAATTCAGTGAACTTCATAGTGTAAGCTATTTTTTAGTCATGTCACCTAAAGGATCACAGATTCTTACTCTAAAACCAAAATAAATTATTAGATTCAGCCCACTTGCTTATCACAGGGCCAACATATCACCCTGTAGTTAACTTCTGGAGTGCACCCAAGAACTTAATTTGACAAAGGTTCTTTTTCAAAAGAAGGCAGTTTAATCTGAATGTGTCAAGAGAAGAATTCACCAATCCCCTCAGCAGTTCAGTCCAGCAATTTGTGCCTTATTTCTTCTTTGAATGCATCTAGCTTCAGCTAACAGCCACTGGCCCTTCCTATACCTTTCATCAGTAGATTAAAGATTCATTCATTACCCTCCTGTGAAGATTCTTCTCTACTGTAATTAACTCATCCCTCAGTCTTCTTTTTGAGAAGAGAAGGTGGTGAGATCCTTAAGGATCTCCACATAAGGGTAAGCATGCTACACGTTTGTAAGCCAGTGGTTCCCAAGTTTTTAAGCAGTGGGCTGGAAGCGACTGCAGACTTCCGGTCTGACAGCCAACCTTTCTATGGACTGACAGCCAACCCTTCACAGCCCAGGGGTTGGGAACCTCTGATGTCGACAACTAGACCTGTAAGCTCCTCAGTGAATAGATACGTTTCACATGGACCATTTCCCACCAAAACAAGTCTTAATTATTTTCCTGGCATTGGATTAGTTATTAAATATCAGTCTAAGACTGCCTTTGCCGAGTGAGCTTCAAAAGGAAGAAAGAATACTAATACTAAGTATCAAGAAAAGCTAAACAAACAGTACTAGCATTAACAAAATAAGCAACAGTCGAAGAAGTTGACAACATGCAAAAACATCATGCAAATGGACAGGAAGAGGGCAGAAGTGACAAGAAAAATGATGAGAGAGCAGAGCATATGGTGCTTTCTGTTCTACAGTTTAAACCGGTGGTGCACAACCTTCCAGCTGTGCAGGCTAAATGAGTGATGTGGGGTCACAAAATGAGCCTGAGTCCACATGGGGTCAGTAAATGGGGTCTGTCCACAGGTGTCATTCTGTGCACTGGCTCAATCTTACACAGCCAAACTCGGCCATAGAGCGACTCCATGTGCTATGACAGGGCAATGTTATTCAGCCGACATGACTTCCCCACTGGTCCAGGAATTGGCAGTGGGGGAGTGGCCAGTTTAAAGAAATTTGGTTTTCCCATGGCTGCACTGGTTTGTAGTTGATAGATTTTTCTCTCTAAAGCTGTTAATACTGCACAGTTCCCAAGCATTACTAAATCTGAATCGTATACAAGTAAAATGAACTTACTGTCGACCAGTACAATGTAGTACCACATTTACCCAATCAGCATGGGGAAAAAAAAGCCCCTCGTTTAATGATCGTATACAAGGAAAGATAACAGTCTACCATTAAACTATCAAAAAACATGGGCTCAGAAACAGAAAGCGACTAGGAAGTTTATTAAAATACAGCCACTACTGAGCATGCCTATAAGACATACGACCCACAAGGGGTAAACATGCTGATGGGAACCTACAATAAGGACAGATTGGTGCAGTCCATCTGAAGGAGACATAACAGTGCCCAGTGTATGCAGTCCCCCTCAGTGCTGACACAAGTCACAGTGAGCCACTACATGGGATATATTTCAACTTCCTCTTCTCTCCCATAGCTAAGCTGTACCTTTGCCCCCCCCCCCTCCACAAGGAAGAGCTAGACGAGGCTGCCCTGCACCTCATCTGCATTTACATGTTGGAGGATCCTGGGAGGATCACAACAAAAACATCCAATTCCAGTTATGAGTGCTGCTTAAAACTATGTTTATGGAGTAACCATGCTAAAACTAAAGCAGTTTCAAAAGAAGTAAACTGTATCAGTTTTGCCCAAACTAAGCCTCTGGGTACCTGTTGTAATTTGCTTATATAAAAGTTTTGACCCTCCCTTTGAAAAAGTTGGGGTAGAAGAGCAGAGAGCAAGGAGACCCCCGCAAATTTATTTTCCCTGCTGTAGCAGAGGGAGGGGGGCAAATTCAAAGCAAACTTCCAACAGCTAGATTCTATACCTTGAAAATTATGACAAATTAATACATTTTCTATACAGAATCTAATTATTGGGGGCAGTCGTCTTATATTCAGAGTCATCTTATTTTTGAGTAATTACATCTGCATCTGAACAAAAGCTCATTACTAAAGCTTTTAACTTTTAGTAGCTCCTGAGCCAACTAGGTCATCTTTGTAGCTTCAAACTATCATCCATCTTGGTTTTACTGCATTAACTGATTGGCTGACTTGCTGTAGCACGTTAAGTTAAATTGATAACCTGGCAAAGCACTTGTTTTATCAACCAAACATGTTAACTGAGTAGGGGATAATAACCCATCTTGTCTTATTGCGTAGACTTTTATGTTGAACTAGAATCCTTTCAGCTTGCATTATAACAGCTTTAGTAAGCAGTCAGCTGTGTTAACTTTCAGTCAGGCCATATTAGCATAAGTAAGAGTCAAGGCAATAGTGTAGAAGGAATTAAGTCACATGCGAGAGAAACATCTTGAAAAGGCTAGCCAGTCCTAGGACATCAAATTTTGATTAAGGGTTCATGTCAGTGCATTCTAGCTGACCAACAGGATGGTATACGAGCACCTCCTCTCTGACCATATTTGTTGAAGTTTCTATCAAATAATGTAGCAAGCCTTTGCTTGAGGAGGGGGAATAAAAAGGGGCTCAGTGCTCTGAGATGCGTTCCTCTGGCATCCTTTACTGAGGTTCTCACCTGAAGGTGTAATAAAGATCCAATGCCTCTTAGAACTTAAGTCTGAATTTGGCAAGACTTCCCTAACAGTCTAGCAAACTTAGTAATTCTTAAAATTTTAAGACCAAGCTGTAAGACTTCATATTTCTGTTTGAATCATAAAAGGATATCTAGATACATACTGTGCTGTTACTTATTTGCTAGCAATATTAATAATTGGAAATCCTAAAGTTTACTTTTACATGTACTTGACTGAAAAAAACTGATTTTACGTAAGAACAGGAACTATCCAGACAGAACCCCAGGCCTCCAAATCTACTGTAGGGGTCAACAACTAGCAGGTATTGCACAGGGTATAATTTCAGATGCATGTGAAAAATTACACTGTTTGTTACATCTACAGATATCACACAGATTGACATTTCCTTATTCTGTCAAAAAAACCTGGTATTCCTATTTTATTATGAATTGCATGTAACAGCAATAGATCAATCTTTTTGCTCTCTTATCCAATTCTCAATCTATGCCTTAGAGTGAAAGCTTTTCTGTTACTCCTGATCCCAAGACACACGATTTGAGAGTGATCTTTGATTTTCAGCTGATCTGTGCAAACTTATTCTTCTTAAATTTACTGATACACATCAGCAAATCTTGATATAATCTATATTAAATTAATACCCAAGGTGAACATGATACATTCCTTTTATCTCTATACTTGGGTCCCACCTTTTGGCACTCTGGTTCTTTCATTCTTGCTATGTACTGTAGGTACAGAGACAGAATGGTCCAGCAGAATGTTGGATGAAGCTTCAAGTATATTATTTACACTAGGCATGCAATGCACCTTTGTCTCAAAGCCTAACCTGCAAAATGAAAATTCTTCTTTCCCATCTAACTTGCAGATGGGCTGAGTGTTAATTAATATTTGCAGAGAACCTTGGAAACATGAAGTACGACATACTGCTATTCATTCTCTGACTAATACCAGGGGCTGACCGGGTATTTCGCTACTGTTTCTGTTTTGTTTTTTAAACAATAGCTGCTTAAAGTTTTATTATAGAATTAAAGCTCCATACACCGAAATATGATAAGACTTTCAGTAACTGATTAGTCATAACTTTTGTTCACTTGTAGAAGCATCTGTACTCATCCTCACTAGAACTGTTATTCTAAATATTGGCCCATTGGCCCAGCCTATTGAAACTTGCCACTAAAACATGAATGTTCAATACTATTACAAATTTTAAATAAGGACTAAAAATTTCTTCCTGGTTGGGGCTTAACAGTTTTGTAATCATTACTGCAAAAAGCACTTCCTTTAAAAGCAAACATTACTAAAAAATAAATCTTGTAAGCAGGTTAGCAGTATTGACCAGAAAAATAAATATAAATGACACAAAATTCAAACCTTCACATAGTTTTGGAACATACATTGTTGCACACATTACAGAAGCAGCAGACATTTTGGAAAGGAAATTCTGTTGTACCCAAAAGAATATTAGGCACTTTAGATATTTAATATCAAATTTTCTGCACTGACCAGAGTCAAGCTTAAATACTGAATTAACAAGTTACTTAAAATGAAAGTGTTTTCAGTCTCATACTCTCCATCCAATACTTTTGTCAGCTAAATTAAAAAGGTTATCACTAGTAAGACAAAAAAACAGTTGACCCAAGTACCCACCTCTAGTCAAGCACCGTCTGCTGACAAACTATGCCAGTGGTCTCCAACCTTTTTATGGTGAAGACTGTCTTTTTGTAAGTAAAGGGCACCCCAGGATTTACTGCCCCATCCTGCCTCGCTGACCCCCAGATGAGCTGCCTGGGCTCTGACCCCAGTCACTCAGCCTGGCCCAGGCAGTAGGGGGCATGGCTCAACCCAGCCACATGCATTCTGTCGCTCCCAATCATGGAGCTTCTGACAGACTGAAATCGACTCTGAGGGCTCCATAAATCGACCAGTTGATTGAGATTGACTGGTTGGTGACCACTGAACTATGCCATTTTCCAAAAGCATGTTCTACCTCTTCACCAAGAAGTCAAACTTCTTTCCTGGGAGTTCAAACACAAGCCTTCTACTAAGATCTTAGCTACTGACTAACTGAAACAGACTACTCTACAAATCCAAAAAGGCCTCTATTATCCAAATTAAAAGATCATCTTTGTTAACTAGTGGATAGAGAAGATTCTTTAGGATAGCCTCCTTTCAGATAGTTTCAATATGTTCACATATATATTCTAATGGCCCTGTCCCTGTTCCACAGCAAAAGAATGTATTGAAGTTGGGCTGGGCTCAGCATTATCCAAAATAAGACTTAACATTTTGCTTAATTACAACCTATTTTCTTTAAACTCAGCTAGCACATGAAGGCTACAGATGGACATTACACAAACTGGTATACGTGATCAGCAACCAGTTTAAACCTGTAACAGAAGAGATGTTCAGTGCACATAAACCAGTTTTAAAAATGGCTGAAACTGGTTTGATATAAACTTGGTTGAATGTAGTATCAGAATACTTAACTGATTTGGGTCAAACTGGTTTATGCAATGCCTGTCCCAAACTCCTTACTGGTTTAAGTTAAATCAGACTTCTCTAGCATCCCAGTTGCTTTGCAACTCTGGGTGGGGCTCTGCTCACTGCTCCAGCCCAGCAGGACTGCCCCTTCCCTCTCCCCCCTGGCTGGAGCTCTGGCAGATACTGCAGGTACAGCAGCATTTGCCTGGCTTCCTCCTACTCTCCTCCCTCTTACCCTTCCATGCTCCCTCCTTCTCTGCCTTACATAGACACCTCAGTATTAGCTAGCATACCACATACTGGCTGCGGTCCATGCTGTGGGAAACTAGGCAGACAGGACAGTGCTGTTTAGGGCTTTTTGGAGCTAATCAACAGGTAGCTGGTAATGTCCCTCCAATCTTTCTTTGGAAAAAGTTGTTTAAGAGCTTGAGATAGAGAGATCCTTTTGTTTTGCTGATAGGATGATAAATGCTCCCTGCTGTACAACTAAATCCCCATTACTGACTAGGAAGGGGATAGACCACTCCCATATCAGACCATTCTGCCAGGGCCTGGCCACACCCCACCCCCTCAGCTCAGCACTATGGAAGGGAAGGGAGGGCTGCTCTAGTGCTCCCCCCACACCAGCTTCTAGCCTGAGCCACTGCAGGCATGTTCCCGCATTTTTTGTTTTTTGTTTTTTTTTAGTCCAGAGAGGATGTCTGTAGGGTTACAAGCTGATTCAGCCTAGGCAGGTTAGACTAACCTGCAAAGATTGAATCAATTCAGCCTCAAGTTTTCTGAATGTCTATCCCTAGCCATATAGTCAGAGGAGACTTGACTACATGGAAAATGTGAAAAGAGAACCAGCATCAGGTTTTGTGTTATAGGAAAACATTAAACACATCAAAAAGTCAAATCAGAATAATGCTTGTGTCCTCCTCTAACTTTCAGATAGTTGGATTAGATTACCACCAAAGTCTGAAAAGGTATATTTTTGACAATTTCTAAACCACTCAGTTACCAAAGCAAACTTAGAGGTGATAGACATGATTTCATAGTGGATTCTGGCTGCAGCGCAACCTTAAATATACATTGAGTGTTAACACCTACCAAGTAACAAGCAGCAGTTACATAAAAAGTTGAAAATATCATGCAACATCTTAGGATAGGATACTAGACTACCTATGAAAAGGAAATATTCTTCTCTTTGGCACTGAGAAAAAAACAAATCAGAATTGACCGCTTAGCTACATACAAAAATAAACCAGGTATGTTAAAACAATTACATTTTCTTTTGTTTGGCTTTGGAAAGCCTTTTCACTCCAGAAGCACAGGGTGACAGCAAAACACATTTTCAATCATTTCTCTTCTGTCACTGTCTTCTCTATAAAGGTTTTAATAGTTTATCATTGAGATCAAGTATTTATCTTAAAAAGCAGAGTACTGCTCATGTTTTATTTATCACCCTCTCAATAGCCCCCGCAACGTACAAGAAATGAGTAGTTTACCTTATGCATAGCAAAAAACATAATACTGCAATTACGCACCATATACATCAGAATGTCTCTAATCATCACCATAGCTGTCTGATGATCATTCCATGCTTGGTTTAGTGTTTGAAGAAAGTTGTTATTCAATGAATTTAGCACATCTTCTCGCACCTGTAACAGAACAGAAAGATACTGGCATATTACCTATCAGTTCTTGTTATTTAGCTTGAGGTCTCAAAAGTTCCATTTGGAACCTAAAGTTCCCTGCTCTCTACAGATCTGCTGTGCCACTATCTCAAGCATCCCAGATACTAAGAGCAGGACACTTGCTGAGTTTAAAGAAGATCAGTAGAGATAGATTCTCAGTGCCACTGCTAGAATCAGACCAGAGATTACTAACAGTATCTGCTTCCAAGACAGTGTCTGAATTCTCAGAGTAAGAATAAAGTAACTTATTTTTTCTAGCAAGTATTTTTCTTTTATTTATTTCTGAACTGACACTTATTTAATGTCAGAACTAAGTGACTATCATTGGATATACACCTGTACTTTGCTCTGTTGATATTCACTGCAAGCAAAATTAAGTAACTGTTTCATTTCTGCAAGATTAATCCTTAATACAAATAAAGACTATACAAGTACACTTTAGTCCAATTATTCAACTATTCACTAAATACAAGACAAATAAAAAGGAAATTTTTCTAACTCAAGACATTGAGACATAAAACATTACTAGTTAATGTATAAAAGATACTTATTGCCAACAGAAACATGTTAATGTGCATCAACCCAAAACACCAGAAAATGCTCTAAAATAATACTATTTAAAACAAGTATAGATGGAACAACCAACTTGGCAAATGTAGAAGGATAGGATTCAGAGATACCAGGGAAGGTCAGATAGCAGGGACTGGCAAAAAAAAAAAAAAAAAATTGAAAAGAGCATTCTATGAGTAAGAGAGGCTACCTTATACCAGAGCTTTGCAGTCACGTATCCCAGTGATTAGCTTGCAGCCAAATGGGATACTGAGAGCTGTTGATCTGCAGCTTTTACTTCAAGGACAATTCTTCTCTGATCAGGTGACGCTTATTGCTAGTCTTGTGCAGCTGATCATAGTGGCACCTTTTGAAATAAATGTTGCAAACTGGAGCATATCGGTGGTCCCACGCTGCTGTTTGTTGCAGCTATGTGTCCAACCCTTTCACAAACCTTTATCTCGATGGGGGAGGTTGGAACTGTATCTTATTGTAACAGGGATCTTACACAAAGAAACCACAGGCCAGGCTCTCTCACTGGTCTTTTGGGTTTCCCCCACTCCCCCCACGTACTAGTACAACTTCGCAATGTTTGGGTATTTAAATGCAAAATAAAAACTTACCAGTCCAACACCACAAATTCCTCCATGGGTTTATCCATATTTTGGGCTCAGGTATGATGCACTGTAAGTATACCTCTTCCTTTAAGATATCCTTTCTGCCCTTTCCTCTAGTCCAGCAACCTTTTTGGAGTGGGAGCTGGAGTGACCCCGTTTGGGTCAGTGATGGCTAGGCAGAGCTGACCACACCAGAACCAATGGTTCTGTGGGCTAGATCCACTCCACAGGTCATAGGTTGCTAACCCCTGGTTCAGCTCTATTACTAGTCAGAATCCTCTCCTTTCCTAAAAAGAAAGCTAGTCTGTGTTGGGATATGGTCAAGTACCCCTTATCTATAGGCTAGCAATTAAAATCCAGCTCTATACACAGCTTCAAGTAAAAATCATAAGAAATGCTAAACTGAAAAACAGAAGAGGTGTTAAGTATATGGACAGTCCCTGGCCAAATTAGGTGTTTTATAATGTATTACTAATTATCCACATAAAGTAACACAATCTGTAAACTAGTTAGAGTTGTTTTTATACCCTGTAGGCATTTTGCATTTTCCCCCCTCTTTTTTCTTATAAAAACAACTATACTCTATAAATAGCATGCCTATTCCTCCTTAATAAAAAACAGAGACCAAAAGCTTTTAGATAGGGAAGTAAAAAAGAAACATTGCTGGGAGAACTACATAATTAAAAATTGACACATTTTTATTTTTAAAATGCTGGCTTTACTGGCTCATACACAGGCAATTAAGGCACTGAATTTCCCTAGCTAAAGTTAGTATTTGTATATTCCAAGTGTGTATAACAACTGCTGAAACTTTATTTGGGAACAGTCTGAAGACTCAAAAGAACTTCAGGTTTAAGCTTAATATTTAAACCCTTTTCCAAATAATTACCTTCTTGTAGCATCAAGATTGGGAGCATATTCAGTATCCGTCACTGAATATGTTTTCCTGTAGTTTCCCCCCTCCCCCCATATTACACTAGAGATAAAGTTGCTGGAACAAAAAGGCCCTGCTAGGACAAACTTCTTGTTATTTTTGTTAAATAACTCTCTTTTTCTTTTCTCCCGTAACACCTTTTATTCTCAGGTGCAACTGTTTAATCATCTTGGTGATCTAAGGTCTGGGGCAGAGGAGTCCAAGGACCCAAAGATATTGGCTCCTAGTCTAACAGTCTAGATAAACGAGTGCGCTTTAAATCCCAACAACACTCACTTCAAACTGAGGGAAGTACTTCATGAAGACATTTGTCTTGGGTGAGAATACACTGATAACTGCACTCTGAAAACAGGAATTAGCATCTTGCAAGAACAGCCATATGAAACTGTATCACTCGTACATCATTTTTTTTTTAATGAAAGACCAATAATTTAACAGTTTTATTCAACAGCCAGATGTTCCCAGTTATGGGAAGATACTAATATGCCATCAGACAAGTCTCATATTTCCTGTTAACTAAGGATATGGAATGTTTCTAAAAGTATAGCTCATATAAAGATGGTTTTAAGAGAGTACAAAAAAGATGATCTAAATCTTTCCACCTTATTTACTAATAATACTTCTTCTTCCCCTTAAGGCCACTATAATTTTGAATCAGAGCACAGGAATCTGTAGTCACTTTATAACCCTGCTCACAATATAACACAAATCAATGGCTTGGAGTTATATTATTTCATTTACCATGACCAGGGGCTTGTCTACACAGATATTTTACACATGCTTATATTATGAAGACTTTGACAAACTTTTGGAACAGGAAAGACCCATGCTTTGTCTTGGATGGTCAATGGACAAGAAAACTCCTGTCATAATTATCTGCCTAACATGCCCAAGTATGGCAGCCCCCATACAGGTAGCCCTGAACACCCAGCCAGCACCCCTAACTAAAATTAAGCTGACAGCAATACTGTAGAAGTCAGCAAAAATATCACTACAATAAATTGCTAATACGGCATCTTTTGATCGAAACCTGATTTTTTAATTATTACCAGTGTTGGATATTGCTACATTGGACAAATGTGAGCTGGACCCCTTTGCAAGTTTTATCCTCTCTTCTTCCGAGTTCCTATACATGCTCAAAATGCAGCTATAGCTGACAGAAATGTAAGTTAGCTTCCCAGCTTTCCAGTGCAAACTCCCGCTGACCTCCCCCCTTCACCAAACTGCCCCACCCGCAACATGTACATTTCCTCAGTTCTCTCGCCTGACCTCCTTACAAAGTCAAACACTAGCCCAGATGTGTGTTCAAAAAGGTGTCCTCCTCACTACAGTCAGCTTGCCCATTTCCTTCGTGCCCCAATGCTAGCCCCATCCCACAATGCCACGTGGTCACCAACCAACTGCATGAGATTAAGAAAACAATACTTTATTATGGAAATGAGTTTATTGACAGTGAAGCACCCAGTAGTTCTATTATACGGTACACAGCACATTTTAATCATGAAGGAAGTTAGGTCAGTACACCAGTGCATGTTTGTTACCAATACAAATCTTAGTGAGGTTTTGTATTAATAGTATGAATCTCAGACTGTTTTTTTTGTTTTTGTTTTTTTTTTTAACTCTTAGGAAAGCATTTACAAAGGTATAAAATAAGCAAAAGACTTAAATGCATTTTTTCAGTCTTTTAAAAACTACATTGCTGCAAAAAGCAAACTAGACTTGGTATTTACAAGGCACTTGCAGTTATCTCCCCAAATACCTGAAAGTCCTTGTATGGTGGAGCAAGCTTTGAGCACATCTGCAGGGAATTTTTAATGGATTTTTAGACAAAAGTGCCTTAGTAAGGCTCTAATGTTGCAAGGCAGAGCTGGTTTTTCCCTGGTTTCCAAATAAGTAACTATACCATTCCAGCCACACAGAAGTAACTGACTGAAATAATGAACTAACAACCTTTGAAAGCAAATTTCATCAAGGCTGCTACTCACTTTGAGCCTCCTCTTGCTTTGGCATACCAATGCTTGAACTACTGCCTCAGGGTTCACCAGCCCCACTTCTATAGCCTCTGGAGAGCTCCAGTCAGGAGTAATGGTTCATTTCTCACACACAGCAGCTCCCATTCCAACAGTACAACACCCCACTATGGGAACCGTGTTCCTTGAATTCCTCCAGCCCATGTGAAACACCAACTCCCATCACACACAGAGATTCATTCCTAAGACCTGGCCAAGAAGAAAGGCTAGTCACAGCAATTGTTGAGCCCTTCTGCAGTGAAAAGACAACTCCAGGATCAGTGAACTGCTATGTTCCTTAGCCTTTAGTTTATACAGCTGTTGTTACCACATTAAAAAGGGTTTTTCTTGTTTTGTTTTCTAATCTCATGCAGGACAGGCCTTGGATTTGAGTTTATGCTTCCATCTGCCATTACTATAGCAAGGAACTTAGAGTGCCTGTACACGAGCATGAAGGCTGCTCTGATGCACTGTAAATAAAGCATGTCAATTAATTGAGTCTGCTGGAGCATGGTTATTACTGCATTCCAGCCAGCCTCTTAGTCTGGCGTATCAGAGGGCAGTAATCAACAGCTCTGTGTCTAGTTTGCAGCCGGTATCAAGTGGAGTGCCCCAGATGTCAGTCGTGGGGCCAGTTTTTTAAAATGTCTTCATCAGTGACCTGGAAGATG
This sequence comes from Caiman crocodilus, assembly GCA_030014935.1. Lineage (NCBI taxonomy): Eukaryota > Metazoa > Chordata > Crocodylia > Alligatoridae > Caiman > Caiman crocodilus. Next base: position 36,303,808 of record JAGPOW010001918.1, on the reverse strand, counting down.
GCATAAAGGGCACCCTCAGCAAGTCTGCAGATGACACCAAGTTGGGGGGAGTAGTAGATGCGCTGGAGAGTAGGACCAGGATTCAGAGTAACGTAGATGTATTGGAGGATTGGACCAAAAGGAATCTCATGAGGTTCAACAAGGACAAGTGCAAAGTCCTGCAATTAGGACAGAACAATCCCCTGGACCAGTACAGGCTGGGGAATGAGTGCCTGGGCAGCAGCTATGCAGAAAAGGACCTGGGAAGTTACAGTGGACAATAAGCGGAATATGAGCTGCTTCCAAGAAGGGTAACAGCAAACTGGGATACATTGGTAGGAGTGCTGCCAGCAGGTCAAGGGAAGTGATTATTCCCCTCTACTCACCACTGATGGGGCCACATCTGGAGTACTGTGTTCAGTTTTGGGCCCCCCACCACAGACAGGATGTGGAAAAATTGGACAGTCTCTAGCCAAGGGCAACAAAAATGATGAGGGGCCTAGGATACATGACTTCTGAGGACAGGCTGAGGGAACTAGGCTTATTTAGTCTGCAGAAGAGAAGACTGAGAGGGGATTTAATAGTAGCCTTCAACTACCTGAAGGGAGGCTCAAAAGAGGATGGAGCTACATTGTTGTCAATGGTGGCAGATGACAGAACAAGGAACAACTGTCTGAAGTTGCAGCAAAGGAAGTTTAGGTTAGATATTAGGAAGAATTTTCTCACCAGGAGGGTAGTAAAACACTGCAACAGGTTGCCCAGAGAGGTGGTGGACTCTCCATCCTTGGAGGTTAAGACCCGGCTAGACAAAGCTTTGGCTGGGACCATCTACGTGAGGATGGTCTTGCATTGACAAAATGACTGGAACAAGATGATCTCCTGAAGTCCCTTCCAACCTAATTTTCTATGTTTCTATGATCAGCATCCCCACACTTGAGTGAGCTTTAGTTCAAGTGCTCCCACTGTCATTTCTAAGTTTGGGGACACTGATACATGATGCTGAGGCACTTTAATTAGACCGGCTCTTGGAGGCAGAATAATTAAAGCACCTCCCCACCCCCAGCCCCTAAAACACAAGTAAAAGTGAGGATTAGGCCAGCCACAATCCAAAACTTCACATCCTTTCCACAAAATACGCATGCAATGCATCACTGTACTGTGTCCCTAAAGCAAGGCAATTATTTTGGCTGGAGGGCCGCTTAAGGAGTTTTGGTGAGTTGTCGAGGGCTGCAAGGGTGGCCCCACCCCTGGTCGTCATCTTGGGACTGGAGGTCTCACCCTCAACCTCCAAAGTTTGCCATTGAAAGTCCTTCCCCTTGCTCCTAGAAGTACTCCTTCTGGGAAGGGAGTTTGCCATCTTGGAACCAACCCTCCTCCCCCCCTCAACAAATTATATACTAAAAATCAAACATTTGTAATAATATTTTCAAATTTTAATTTCAAAATTTTTTTTGTCCTGATTTGTGTGCACTTGTGCTGTATATATAGATGTGACTGCATAATAGCTCAAAATGAAGACTTACTCTTGTATATTGCATGGGGGGGGTATTGGGTTTCTGGGGAGCTGTATGTGTTTGTGGGGGACACTGGGGTGTACGTGTGGGTGGGTATGGGGGGTTTGTGGGGATGTGTGTGTGTGGAGTCTGTGGGAGGCTATGGTGTGTGTGGAGGGGTAGGGTGGCTAGGGGTGTGTACGTGGTGTGTGTGTGCAGCTGTAATCAGGGTGCCCCCCAGGGGTATGCAGGTGAGAGTGTGGGGGAGGGTGTGGGTGGGTGATTGTGTATGGTGGAGGATATGCTTGTCAGATCTGTGGGAGGAGGGTCTCAAGATAACGTTGAGTATGTGTGGGAGCCCAAGCAAGTGCTTCCCCGAACCAGTCAGCACCTGCCCCTGCCCCCAAACTGCAACCACCCAGAAGCCCGCGCACCCTGCGGCATCTCCCCCACCACTGCCAATAGCATGCAGCCCCAGCACCACAATTTTTGGTGCATCTGCCTGGAGCATGCACCATACCAGACTGGTGTGCGGCTCCGTCACCTCTGCCTTTGGGCTCCCTGGGGATGCTCCACACCGTCACTGCTGCCATGCAGGGCAGCCCAGAAGTGGCAGTGACAGAACCACAGGATAGCCTGGGGTGGGGCGGGCGCCAGGTGGCTGCACCTAAAACTGCCTGGCAACGGCAAGGGGAGGAGCCGTTTCCCTCTTCCCCGCCCTATGCTGAGCACCAGTTCCTTTCTGGTGCTGCTACTGCGGCTGCCATTCAAGCCAGAGGGGCAAGCCTGGAGCCAGTACTGGGGCCCGGGCTCAGCAGTGGCAGTACGAGAGAGAAATTGCTAGTCAGCATGGGGCAAAAGGAACTCTTCCCCCTTGTCATCATTTCTTGGTGCAGCCACCCAAAGCCTGTGCGGGGCTGCCCTGCGTCTGCTCTGCTTTGCCAACACTGCTCCATGGAGCTGCCCAGAAGGAGCAGTGACGCAGTGGAGATGCAGGGCAGTCCAGTGTGGGCTCCAGAGAGCTATACTTCAATGTGCTGGCAGCAGTGAGGGGAAGAGGCCACTTTTGCCCCACACTGAGCAGTAGTTTCTTTCTTGCACTGCAGCAGCTCAGCCTGGGTGGGCAAGCCTGGAGTCAGTGCAGGGTGTACAGAATCGGGGCTGCAGGTGCTGGTACCTGCCACTACTGGGGGGCTAGGGACAGTGGTGGCAGCAGCCAGAAGGAGCCAACCCAGCCACACTGCATGCCCAGGGGATGGCAGGCTGCACCACAGCTGAGCAGTGCCTCTAGGGGGTGGGACCAAGGAACCCGCTGCAGGACGGACAAAGCCCTTCCATGGGCCAGATCTGGTCTGTGGGCTGTATTTTGCCCACACCTGCTCTAAAGAGAGATGGGGTTTCACCCAGTCTAGTCAGTGCATCCTGAAAGTTTGGTACCTCTGCTTTCCAGTGCACAGCAGGACTTCTCTTCTTCGCTCTTGCAGATCAAAGCATGTAGTTATAATTCAAAGTAGGTGTTGTTCAGCTGCCTCATGGTTTCTAGCTAGCTATTACCATTTACCTCCCATTTCTCAAAGGAGAACTATTTAGTTAGACAGCAGCCAAACAATTCTTTTCTGCAGTCCAAACATCCAGTGAAAGGCTTCAGTGGCACTACTAGCACACCATAAGCAAAGCACTGAAAATAAGAATGCTGACACCACCACTGACATCTGCCAAATTACCTTTATTAGCAAATGGTCTTATCTATGTAAAAGAAAAGCAAGAGCTTCTTAAAATCTCGAGAATATGAATCGACTGAGATCAATGGTATTAATGCTGTCAAGAATAATACAATGATGAAACATACACTGGACCACAAGAGAGAAGTGCCCGTTTCTGAACTGTAGGACAGTTTTGGCACAGGCAAAGAGTCAGAATGTGGGTCAACTCCCACATATGTACAAAGACACCAATAAACTCCAAAGGACTGGGCAAGCGATATAACACCACCTTTTCAGTAGCAGCATACACCTCCATCACAACAGCCCCGACTTGGTTAGCAAGTAACCAATACCAATTGGGAGTCCTGGGGTCCCAAATGGCAATAAGCACTCATTTCTGAATGGTATCATACTTCTCACATCATTGTGCTACTTTTATACCTTTGGAGTAAGCTCTCCAAAGATTTCCCAGAAAAGACCTGAAGTTCTGTAGATAATGTTGGACATCCCAGGTCTTCAGTATAACCTGCGCCACCAGCTGGTGACAGACAGCTTGACAGCTCCAGCCTGCAAGAGCCAACTGCAGAAAGGGTGGGAAATCCCCAGCCCTGCCCAGAGGCGGAGAGAGAGGGGAAAGGGCAGGGCCTGAGCCTCTGAGGCAGCCAAGGCTCAGCTCAGGCTCAGACTCGTCCTTTACCCCTGTAGCTTAGAGGTAAATGGGGCTTGGAGCAGGGATGGAGAAGACGGTTGGGGGCCGAGTAGGGGGTGCTGCTGGCCCCAGGCAGCACACTGCAGCCAGAAGCAAGGCCGAGGGTGCCCCTCTACTGGGGGCTTTGCGGACAAGCGATGAAAGTGTGGTGGTGTCCGCCATGTGCAGGCTGCACACATGCTGCTTGGCCAGGGGAGGGGGAGAAGGAGGTTGGCATGCGGCAAGTTGCACAGCTCCGTGACCGGCTCTGCAGTGGCAGCAAAAGATGGTGGCTAGGGAGGCGGGGGAGCTCACGAGGCAGCTGTTGCCACTTACCTGTAGGGCCCGTGCCAGCAGTGATGGCCACTGCCTACAAAATCTTGCTGTGGAGCCATGCCTGGAGCTGGGCACAGGGTGGCAGTGTGGTGGCAGCCGGGCGGCATGCAGCCATCCCCACCACCATCCCATGCAATGGTTATAGCTGCCACCACACTGCTACTGCCCCGAGTCCAGCCACACAGCATCGAGCAGGGTTCCATGGTGGCAGCGGGAGGTTTTGTACGCAGCGGCTGTCACCACTGGCACACAGTAGCTGCTGCTACTTACCCGTGGGGCTGCCCATACCAGCGGTGATGGCTACTGTGTACAAAGCCTCCTGCTGCCACCGCGGAGCCATGCTCAGAGCTGTGCGGCTGGCCACACGGGGCAGCAGCAATGTGGCGACGGCTGCATGCCACCCGGCCGCCACCACTGCCACTCTGCGCCCAGCTCCAAGCATGGCTCTGCGGCGAGATTTTGTAGGCAGCAACCATCACCGCTGGCATGTAAGCAGCAACAGCCACCACATGCAAGCTCCCACGCCCCCCTAGCCACCATCCCTCACCACCGCTTCAGAGCCAGATCTGCAGCTAGCCACATGCCAGCCTCCTTCTCCCCCTCCCCTGGGCAGGCAGCATGTGTACAGCCTGCACATGGCAGGCACCACCACCACACTGCGCCCTGCATCGCTTGCCTGCAAAGTCCCCTGCAGAGGGACACCCCACCCTCACCCCCTAGCCCTGCTTCTGGCTGCAATGTGCCACCTGGGGCCGGTAGCATCCACCACTCCCCCAGCCCCCAACCATCTTCCCCAGCCCTGCCCCACAGCCCCCAAGCCACACTTATCTCTAGGATCCAGGGGTGAAGGCCATGGCTCTGCGAGGGCAGGGATTACCTGCAAAGCCCCCCAGTTAGCACACAGCCGCCATCACCCTGCACCACTACAGAGCTGTGCAGCCGGTCATGGGGCATAAGCAGTAGTACAGTGGCAGCCACTGCATGCAAGCCCCCCTTTTCTATGACGCAGCCGGGCAGCACGCATGTGGCCTGCACACAGCGGTTGCCACTGCACTGCTGCTGCTGCACCCTGAACCCCTTGCCCACAAAGCCATGCAAGCAGCTGTGGGATCGTAGCGCAGGGTACAATGGCAGAGTTGCGGTGGCAGCCTCAGTGTGCGAATCCCGTTAGGCCAGCTGGCAAGGCCTGCAGTGGCACCCTTGCGCTCACCCTCAGGCTCTGGCTCCTGGGAGTGGGCACAAGGCACACCCCCCCACTTCTTGGTCTACCCCCCAGCACCTTCCCTTTCCCCTGCCCTGCCCCACCCCTTCCTCCCACACGCACTTACCTGCTGGGGTGGGTGTCAGTGTCTGTGTATGCCTATGTCTGCTTGTCTGTGGGGCTATTGTGAGGGCTATCAGGAGGGCTGTTGAGACTATGGTGGGGAGTGCGGAGCACCAGCAGTGCCGGGGGGGGGGGGGGGGAGGCGGGAACGGGGGAAGCTGTGGCGGACCTTTAATTTTTATCATGGATTTTGAATTTTTAATCAAAGAATATACAATTTTTAATCAGAGAAAACCAGGATCCCTGATGATCACAAGAACACTTTTGACTAGTATGCCAATTTTTGAAAACTATATAGAACTTTTTCCTTAAGTGTCTGGTCTTTTCTAATGTAAATGCTGGCTGAACATAAATTATAGCTATCAGTTAAATAAGGATTACAGAAAAGGAGTTCCTAAGTATGTCACAGCAGAAATACATTTCCATATTCCAAATCTGAATACCACTAACTATAAAGAAATGTTTTCACATAAATGGGTAACAGCTGCCTAAGTTCTGCAGTCTATGATCCTTAAACAACCCTGAACTGGGCTCTTACGTTACAATATATAATGCAAGCAGCATGACTGGTACACTGAATCATTGAGACCGTAACCTGTAAAATGCAAGGACATATACTAGGAGTAGACAGAAAAATACAATTCTATTTCACAGAGAAACTCCATATTTCACAAACAGGTGTCAGTTCTATCAGACAAAAAAATTAGGTCATGAACAATCAGGAAATTTCAGTGGGAAATGTTTTGTTTAGATTTTTAGAATTAGCTCTAAAATTTAGAATTTTCTCTTTGAATATAGATTTATGAAGACTTGGTTAGAATAATTTCACCAACTGTGAAATTTAAAACAGATCCTTAACATTAAGTAAGTCCTGAAAGAAAAAAAAACTGTAGCTTTGGAAAGAGCCAAAAATGTACGTTTCTTCTAAGCATTTTACATAATAAAAAGCTTAGTTTTTGGGGAGTTAGGGGTGGTGATCTGTATTAGGATTCAAATCCCAATCTAAATGGGTAAAAGTCTACTGCAACAATATAATCACCCAGTGTTGGCTGTAAGCAAAACTAAGCAACAGATATACAAAATTCACAGGAAACTAAATATCTGTGGCATAAGGCATGTTTTACACAAGTAGTATAGACAAAGAATGTACATAATGTGAAAATAAATAAATGATGATGCAGCACTAATCAGTAATCATTATGGGATTGTAGAATCCTTCAGTCTCTTTGTACTTAACCTGCATTACATTTAGATATGAGGCCTTACCTGGATCCAGTTTTGGGCCCCACAGTTCAAGGACATGGACAGTTTGGAAAGAGTTCAGTGCAGGGCAACAAAAATGATCAGAGGCCTGGGAGATGAAACTTATGAGGAAAGACTGAAAGCATGAAGGTTATTTAGCCTGGAGAAAAAAAATGACTATGGGGACATCAGATAACAGTCTTCAAACACCTGAAGGGTGATTATAGAAAGGATGGAGACAGGCTTTTTTTCTGTGGCTGTAGGGAAAAGGACTAAGAACAATGGCCTTAACCTACAGCAGGGACAATTTAAGCTGAAGGTTAGGAAGAATATTCAGGTTCAGGTATTGGAACAGGCTACCTAGAGAAGCTGTACAAATCTCCATGCCTTGGGCAGGGGGCTGGACAAGATAACCTTGTGAGGTCCCTTCCAGCCCTGCTTTCCTATAATCCTATGACAAAACACATCTAAAGAGTTTTTAAACTAAGACTGTCTGAAGCAAGACTGGCTACAATTCTGTAAGAGGCCTGGAGATAAGAAGTTACGGAAAAGCAGCTGCTCTCTGGACTGCAATAAGTTAGAAGACAGGCAGATTTGGATTCTGCTACAAGAAAAAAAGTATTGGATATCCTACCTAGATTTCTGGTCATGGTTTCAATAGGATATCTTCAGAGCTGCTTTTACTTAGCAAAAGTAAATTTAGACTAGGTTCACTAACACAATAGTTAAAACAGACCCAAACTTGGGTCACTCTTCTTATCCAGACAGGACCCAAAGGGGTCCATATCTCGCACATCAAAGCAAAGGTTAGAAAGATCTCTCTCTCATCTTCAGAATGAGGGAGATTGTTTATTTATGTTTCTGACTGACTTAAATGTATGTTTTGAAAAGGCCGAAAATGTTAAGAATGCAGACCTTTTAGGAGGGAGAGGTTTGTGCGCATTGCCTGGTGACTAAATAATGTAAACCCTGCACAGCTCCATTTCATTAGCTCATGAACAACAGCCCACAACAAATAGGTTCTTATCCAGGGACCTAGTGTGTTTGCAGACTAAAAAGTGAGGTTATTACTTATTAGTAAGCCAACCAGAGAAATGACCTGAGATAACCCTATCAAACAGCGAGAAAATGTGACAACTATTCAACATCTGTGCAAAAGCACATTTGTATACATTCAAAATTTATACATCATTTTTCATTAACAGTTTTCAACAAAAGTAATTTTCTTCAATATGAAATCCATTTATGCTTGGCATTAGTCTGAGACTGCTATGTTATAGTAACTGGGTTTTACTTTAGCCCATGTATCAAATTTGGATTTTTGTCAGATAAACCACAACTGTATAGAGATCAGCTTGCATATCAGAAAGAGAGAATATTTTTAATACAGAATATTATTAAGTACCTTGTTTATGAGATGCTCAGTGACTACTTCTCTTAGTCCAGTGTAAAGTTTTTCTCCGTGTTTATGTAACACCATAGTATATGCATTCCTATACAGTTCCTCAAAACTGAGACCACTGTTGTTCTTACGCTGGATCTCTTGGATGGCATTTTTCAGGAGATCCCAAATGCTGTTTACATATTTTTCATCCATGGTCATCTGTCATATTAAAAAAAGAAACAAAAAGAAAGGAATTATTGTCCAGTATTGGGAATTTTTTACATCTAGAAAAGTATCTGGAACCCATTATAATTTGCAGCACTTCCAGATGCAATTCTGCTGGCCACATTTCCAAACTTAAGAGATTTATCAAAATAACAGTTTTGTCACAATTGGCAGGGATTAAGTGTTCATTACTCGAAGTCATGCTTCCAACAGCATCATTTATAAAAGTCCATCACTTTTCCTTTTATATCTAAAACTTTCACAGGGCTCGTTTTCCCCCTCCTCCCCCCCATCACCTTAAATACAAGCACTGCCGTCCAGTTAATCTTCTTCCATTCCAATATTACATAAAGTGACTTTCACACACATCATTTAATCTTACATGAGATTTCTATTATGCAAGATAAAGTAAGAGAAATAGGAGCAGTGATTTTTTTTCAGCTGTCCATATACCAAGTGAATCATTTGTTCTTAATTTACTCTAGTATGCCAAAGAACAAAATACTCTGTGCTCAAGAAATGTATATGCAAGCATGTATCATATATACAAATGATGTGCATCACTAAACATTTTTGTGAGACTCTGAGCCTAAATAACCCTACAGAATATATTGCCAATGCAGAAAGGGAGAAATAAATTAAACTGTCTGAAGAGCCACAAGGGCCATTGATATACATAGGGGGAAAAAAACCAACCTAAAACATGGCACACTATCTGAAGAGGAACCACATCAGTTTGACCCGGCTCCTCAACATCTGTATAGATCATGCACTTTGTGGGGCTTTTTAGCACTTTAATCTAATAGCCAATTCAATGTAAAAAGCCCTGCTGAAGCACGTGATCTATACAGATGCTGGGTGAGCAGGATCAAGCTGACACAGTTCCTCTTCTGGGCATCCACTGCACTTGTTGCAGGGGTGCACTGAGCTGAAAATAAAGTGCCCATTTCCACCACCCACCGTCAGCAACCAAGGTGATTTAGTCAGAGAGCTGGTATCAGTTTCTTGTTCAGATCACAATAAGTAATAGTCTCACTCTAGTGGCACAATTTTTGTTTAAGCCATTTACTAATAAAGGTGAAAGGTAGCAAAATCTTGTCATTTAAAGGAGGAAGGCTAGGTGCAAAGGGTAATTGTATAGGGGCTGGTTAAGATCAATCTAACTGCAATTTTGTTTTCTCAGAAACAGTGCTCTAACTATACATAATTTTGAAGTATTTCATTTTTCTTGAACAAAGCAACCTAACATATTAAAAGATTAAGACAAAATATTGTTTAAGTATCACAATATGAAATCTGCCATAACTGTTACAAACATTTACCACACGTTCAAGTTTAATTAATCCACTGCCTAAAATGCAACTATAACTGAATCACTTAAAAAGAGGAAATACGTGAAGTTAAACTCTTGTTAGCAGAAGTCAAACAACAGTACTGAGTTTAACCAGCATTTCATATTCTTAGGAAGATGGAGAGAAGAAAACCAATGTTTCCAAATGAACTTGTGGGAAGGAGGCTCCTGATCAACAAAATACTTTCAAAATAGCCTCAACTCTTAAAGAGGAGAATTATTCAGTCACAGATGGTGGCAGTAAGGCACAGATAAGTATCACATGACCAGTTCTATCTCCTCCTGCCACCACAGAAAATAAAGGTCTTCAACCACTTATTTAGTTCATTATTTTAGTCTTTGTTATATTAAACAAGTACTCTTTTAATTAATTTTTAGCTATTCAAAATTTTCAGAATATCAAAGTTTTTGAAGTGTTTGAAAGAGCAAAGTGGTATGAGACCTCTCAGCTCTTAGCTGAAGCGGTACCAGTGCTATGTCTAAACAAAAATCATTCCCTCCCACAACCATTTTTGTTGAGTGTTCAAGAACAAAAACCCCCCAAAAAATCAAAAATAGGTTTGCATCAAAAAGTTCTTCCAATCAATTATACTTCCACTCCCTTACTACCCAAGTGACTAATTAATTTGAACCTTCAAGAACAGAGACTAGACTGGTTCCTTGCAATTAAAAAAAAGATGCAGAAATATACACATGCTATATACATCATAGAGAAAAGAAAAAACTGCTTATACCATTTTTCTTTTGATGATCACCTTTCCAGGCACAGCAATTAGGCTTTTGAGAGCTACAAAAGGGAGACAGTAGAGAAAGGATATACCAAAGATTTTTTGGGGGTGCTAACCAGGTTTTCCAAGAGGTCAGGTTTTTTATTTTTTTTAAATGAAGATTTGCATTTGCTATACAGCACACCTTAGGCAAATGAAAATGTCTTCTAAAGTGTTCCTCAATAAACAATTTTATGAGCACTGAAACTAAACCTGCCTGCTTAAAACTTCATGTGGACTGCACCGTATAGAATTTCTAGCTGTTCCCTTATAAAGAAAGATAAACGTTTTATTTTCCTTTTAAATAGGTTTAGCACTCAGGAAAAATTATTTCTTTATTAGAGGTACGCCGATTCCTCAGTCCAATATCAGATCAGTACTGATATAAAGAAAATTGGCTGTACCGGAAATTGGCTTCAAGTGGCTGATAATTTGGTCGATAAATGCCCATGCATATGCACAGCCACAGCGCAGCAAGGAGCACACCCCAGCAGCGTGGAGAGCCATGTGCAGCTGGTAAGTCTGTTGTGGTGGATGGGGAAGGGGAAGGAGGGAGGGAAAGAGTGTGTGTGCGTGGAGGGGGGAGGGAAGGGGGGTGCAGATCAACACCCCCTGCGGGAGGGAGAGGGCAGGGGCAAGCACTGCCCCAGGGTGAGATGTGCGCAGCACGGATCTGCAGCTTGTCAGCAGGAGCTGGACTGGGAGCTACGGGCTATGGACACTCCAAATTTCACATTTTGACATTTATGTGGCAAGACTATTCCTGCAAACAGTAAAATTCAAAATCAAAGAGTTGATTACAAAATCTCTTTTTGTTATTCATAAAAAAGTAACTATTCATATAGTAATTAGGCTCCCCTTAACTTAATTTTAATAAAAGCCTTACTTATGTTGCCTCTATTTGTTTTGCCTCATCCTTTGCAAAGAATATTCAATATTTTATTATAAAACTCTTTTCATAAAACTGAAAATAAAATTTAAACATGTTTAAACTTAAACACTAAACCTACAAAGTGATTTTGCAATGACAATATTTAAAGCATTTACTTTGATTATATGTGTATATCTGTTCATCAAATGCATCTATTTAAATAAAACCAATTCTACATTTTCTGTCCTTTGAGTATTATGATTTGATTAATATTTCCTCCTTTATATGGAGTTTTGTAACTAGAGTACAGACAGTAACCATTTAAAAATATCATACTGTTACTCAGAGAAAGAGGAAAATGAAAAGAAATTCTTAAAGTAAAGGTTTGAGAGGAAACAGGATAAAATATTTTTAAAATATTTTTGCTGTATATTGCCAAGAAAGGATTTGAAACCATGGAAAGGGCTTTCTAATAAAAGATGTGAAAGATTTTAAATAGTAAGCAAGGAGAATTCAAGTAGCTGAAAATAACTGAAGCCATGTTTACCTAGGGACACTCAGGAAGAAGTTAAAGGTGTACATTTAAACACATTTTAAACAAGAAGGAGAACAAATGTTACTTCTAGCCTGCACATAAAGGTTCAATACATTTAAAGCTGCTGACAGACGTGAAAAACAAAGCAGTGCTTCACTGGAAGAGGCATTGTGTTAGAACAACCTAACTCCATGGTGTCTGTATACATAGAGCACTTCTGCAAGGCTTTTAGATGCTTTTATCTAATAGTCGGTTCAATCAGCTATTAGATAAAGCACTAAGAAAGCCCCACTGATGTGCCTGATCTATGTAGACATTGTGCAAGCCGAGTCAAACTACTGCAATGCCAAGTCAAACTTACTGTGGGGGTGCATCAAGTTTAAAGTAAAGCGGTGTTTTTTGGAGGTTTTTTGTTTGTTTGTTTTACACTTGTAACCTAAATGTCACACCTTTGGTTAAGGCAACTTAACTTTCCAGACTGTTGCCAGACAAGACTGAACAAATATCAGGGAGCAACTAGCTTAGTCCTAGAGAAAAGTCCTCCATGAAACACATCTGAGGGGCTCCATGCCACATGTTCAAATTAAAGCTCAGTGCAAACCAGCCACAAAGATATTCTACATTCAATGTTTCCCATCTTTGTGGCTGGTTTGCCATTTTTAGTGAGTGATAAACTGGTTGACCATTAACAGTAATGCATGTAATATCATATCTGATAAAGGCCTTGCACTTAGGGATGTATGTATCCAAGAGCAATCCTATTCAACTGTTCTTGAATCCCTGGAAAACCATTACTTTTGTAACATGCCTCTTCTTAGTTTTAAAACTAAACCACAGAAAGCAGCAAGGAGAAAAATGACCCAACTTCTTTCTTAATGGCTTTTCAAAAAGATTGGCAGATTGGGACAGGTTTTAAAGACTCAGATGAGTAAGTTCCACTAAGGCACGCACTAGGTCAGGGACAGGCAATTATTTGGGCCTGCAGGCAACAGGAAGTTTTGGGGAGCTATCACAGGCTGGGGCAGCACTCTCGCACCCCCCCACACCACCAGCACAACAGCTCACCAAACCTCCCTATGTGTGATGTAGCCGCAGGTAGGAGCTGGCGTGGGCATAGGCAGGTGGCAACTTCAGTAAAGGAAGATCAGCCAGGGCCACCAGTGCTGCTTCAAGCTGCCCTTCTATCACAAGGAGGAGCTGGAGCTGGAATCTCAAGTCAGTGCCAGTAGATGTGGCAGAGGTAGCAGGGCATCTCTGCTGTAGGCTCTGAGTGTTATAGCAAAAAGAGCCCCAGTCATGGTCAGGGGGAGGTGGCCACACCTGGTCCCATTTTCTCCTAGCACCAAGCAGCAGCTTCTACCTGGCTGCTGCTGCTCACCATGAGGGTACCTCTCTCTCTCTCTTTCCCCACCCAAACTGTCTCATGACTACAGCAATGTCCAGGCCACATCTGCAGCTTAAACCAGCTCCCATCCCACGCACCAGAAGCAGTGTTGGGTGGGTACACGCTCTCACTCCTCACCAGAACTGTCCTGCAGTTACAGCAATATCTCAGCCCCATCCACAGGTAACACCAGCTCCCACCCCACATGTAGGAAGCAGTGCTGGGCAGGTACCAGCATCTACTGTGGGTGCTGCTGGCAGGTTCCCACTGGGGATCAGGGCATCCACCCAGGGCTACAGGTGACGCTGCTGCAGTGCTTCAGCTGCAGACTCAGACAGATGCCCTGATCCCAAGTGGGAATCTGCTGGCAGCGTCCACACCTCATGCTGGTGTGGCACTGCTTCCCATGTGTGGGGGCAGGAGATGATGTTACCTGCAGATGGAGGGGGGGGGAGAGGTGAGAGGGCAAGGGGGAGCTTCCAGCACAACACAGCAGTCTAAGCAGCTGGCTCCCATGACCCTATGGCTGCCTACCACAATCAGTTGGCAGGCTGGCCCCACAGACCATATCTTGCCCACCCCTGCACTAAGTAAAAATAGGATCTCGCCATGATCTCTTTAAAAAGTCATTGCAAAAAATGCATCAACCTTTAAAGATTTCAGCAAGAGACTAATCCTGGAAAATACTGTTTGTATCTGCTACTGCTTTTTGACAGATAGGTTAGCTTACAATACACATAGATATGGGTGTACTTACTGTTCATTAGCTACTATGCAGTAATTCCTTCCACTTTAAAATCAAGCATCCACTCAAAGTTAGTGCAGGGTACCCAGTAAGAATAAAAATTCACCATCTATTTCCCTGCAAAACTAGTTTCCCTATATAGACAAGTCCCAAATATACCATTGTTACTCCCTTCTCCTACAATGGGGGAATCCCCTCAATAGCTGCCTTTTCTGCAGAGATTCTTTACTTTGGAAGGTTGAAATCATTAAATATAATATACGCTGACCAGCATCATTCAACACGACCCAGAATCATTTCAAACAAGCATTTATACATAGGATACAAATCTAAGTCACAAAACAGTCAATTAGTATAAAAATGTGCGTCTTAACTGTGATTTGACTCTCATAGGTAAAGAACAAAAAAAAACAGAAACAAAAAACTAGTACAACTTCTATAAGGGAGACAGACTGGCTACTGTTATCTTTGACAGAATCTGATGCTGCGGTTTGTGATGGCTCCTCAACTTCCAGAAAGAATGAACTATTATTTGTTTCTTGTTTCCTTCACAGCTCCCAAACTCCTATCAGTATGTATATAAAACACACAGCAATAAGAGGAGATACAATCCAAGTCTATCAGTAGTTTCAGGCTCTCAGAGATGAGCTTTTCCCCAAAGAGACCCTGCCATTTTATATTTTAGAAATTGGATAAAAAAAATGACTTGAGGAAAGTACAAAAGGTATTTCATTAATAATGTTGCTAAAAAATGAAGAGTAAAAGATAACCTGCACAGAAGTAGTATAAAAAGTAATCTAGGTAAACAACACACCATTATGACTTCACCACAAAAACTTCAGATTAGCAGAAATATCCTCAACTCTGGTTTCTCTCCCATACCACGCAGATGCGGTTTTCACTAAAACATCCTCCATTATTCATAACACAAATTACCATCTCTCTTTTAAGCTGCTAAACTATTAACAGTCAAGCATTGCATCCTCAAGATGTTTCTTCACTATTAGAGAAAAGTTGCATACGTAAATATTAGTTATATCTATATAATGATAGACATGGAAATATCCATCTACAGGTCTGTTATTCTAATCTGATAATCGCACATGTGTGTGCGCACCCCCCACCCTTTTATGTATACATGCAAAATTAAGCCCTACCAAAAAGTAAATATCCTTTATCCATTGCAAAACCATTACAATTCAAATATACAAACACAGTATTCTGCTACTAATAATGAATACACTATAATACATAATAACATTATGTATTATAGTAGTATAATATTCTGAAATGCAAGAAAGCTCCAGAAAAAGTAAACCAGGTATTTTGATGCTTACACAGGACAACTTTACAGACCCATTACAAAGAACATTAAAAATAATGTTAACTTTTACCATTTAATATTGGGCATTATTTCTTTCTTTGTCACTATTTACAGTTGTTATTTAAATGAAATTTCAAGAAACAACACTGTTGGCACTCTGTTTAGTTGTTGGGTAGGGGAGAAAGGGTTCATGTTTGCTTTTTTTTTTTTTTTTTAGGTAACCTGCTTACTGAAGTTTTCCACAATAGAAATTTATCCTCTACCATGTTGTCAAAAAACACCTAGCTTGTTTTGAAGCAATAGTTTCTTAGAAAAAACAAAGATTTCTAATAACTTAAATAACCATGGAGCACATCAGTAAGTCATCTATATAAGCTTATAAGAAGACTATATTACTGTTTTTCCCTCACTGTTAAAGCTCCATTTAACTCTTGAACAAAATGTGTCAGGCTTTATATTTTCTTGCTCAAGCCTCTAAATAAGAATTACAAGGAGAGTTATATCTACAGATCATTTAACTTGCAAGACCTTCACTTAAAATATTTTGGAAAATATTTTCCTTTATTTAGCTAGACAAAACAAAACTGTCATCATAAAAATAAACATGTACCAGAAGTACCAATACAGTAACCAAGAGACACAAAATTAGTTTGTGATGTCATCAGAACATTTATGCACCCGTGAGATTCTTGTGTGAAAAGATGTCATACAGGTATTAAAGAAAAAGAAAGAAAAAGAAAAAAGTCTAAGGCCTGATCCTGTAAAAGGTGATCCAATAATACAAACTCATGCTTTTGTTTCGAACCCCACTAACAAAGCCACTCACTGACCCACAGATTCAAGTCTGATCACATGATCGCTAGCACTCTTCCCTGGCTATCACTGGATTTACTCAAAACTTAACATAATTTGCTTGAAACTAAATGAATCATTATGCAGCACAGTAAAATCCTCATACTACAGTAACTTTTAATTTACAAATAAAAGTTAAATTGCTTTTGTTCTTGAGGGCTTATTAGACCTTGTTTAATAGATATGAAGTTTGAGGCTTGGAAAAATGAGGACCAGAGCCAGGGGCTATCTACTGGGGGTGCAGCGATACAGACTTTCGGGGCTAATACTGATAGTTGATTTTTAAGGAGGCATATCAGCCAATACCAACTGGATTTCCAATATGCAGCCCAGCAGCTTGAAGAGTAATGTTCAGCTGGTAAGTCTGTTGTAGTGGAAGGGGAGGGGCAGGGGGAAGGGGAGGGGGTAGATAGAGGCCCCTGCAGTGAAAGAGGGAGTGAGCCTGGGGCAGGCACTACCTGGCCAGGGTGGAGGGAGGGACAGAGCTACAGCTCATCATGGGGAGGCGCGTGTCCCCAGATCTACACAGAGCAGGGATGATCCCGGCGGGGGCTGGGCTGGGCTGCGCTCAGGGTGGCAGTACTGGGGGGGGGGGGTACAGCCACTCCAAAATTTGCCGTAGTCCTCCCCAACCTCTCCTCCCAACACCACCACTGCCTGCCCTGAGTGTAGCCCAGCCTCAGCCTGCAGCAGCAGCCTACATTCCCTCCTCTCCCCTCCATGCATTCTTGGGGTGCATACAGCAATGGGAGCAGCCCCCTTCCACCCCTAGACGAGCCGCGGCTCTATCCCACCCGGTCTGCCCCAGCCCCTCCCTCACCACAGGGGCCTAGATCTGCCCCCCCTACCCTTTCTCTCCCCTTCCACCACAACAGACTTACTAGCTACACACAGCTCTCCAAGCTCCCAGGCTGTGTTCCTCAAAACTTATGTGCTGCGCTATGGCTGTGCACATGCACGGGCCACTTATCGGCCACATCAGGCCAATCTCCAATACAGTCAATTTCTTTATATTGGTGGCAATCCAATATTGGACTGATGTATCAGAGCACCTCTACTATCTAGTCTTTATAGCCTTGGAGCCAACCAAGCTTGCTAGCAGCAGGACAGGTGCTATTCTCCCTGACAAGCCACCAGGTGATAAAGATTAGGATCCCTATTATATCAGCAAAGAAAACTAAGCAGTTATAAGTAAAAAGAAGACTCTTCCCAGCATAGTGATTAAATGAATGACAATCTGAGCACAACTTACTTATCCCACATTATTTCCACAAGTAAGAGGATGAGTTAAGGTCCACAAATAAATTCCTCAAAAATCAGGTAAAACATAAAATACATTTTCCTGCTCTTAGATTTGTGACAAGATTCACAGCTCCATAACACTGAGATTTTTAGACCACGGTCTACTGGAATATGAAAGGAACAGGGGTTGTTATACCTGCATGCAGGCCTGGAAAGGGCTAATGTTTACTGAGGTACTGTAGGGAGAAGCAGCCAACTATCAAAAGTAGCACTGGGCAGTGACAATTTCTAGTTTGAAGAATTTAGATAAATTATATGAATAGAGATGGGAGGATCTAGAATTGTGAAGTGCTGAAACAGATCCTAGCACTGAGCATGGATAAGCTCCCTTAGATTCCAAAATATGCTACAATAACCCTAACATGGAAACATTTCCACATGGAAAGTTGTTCTGACAAAAAAGACCTGTAATTTGCCAACTCTGTCAAATGAATTATGCATTTCCAAATGCATGCTACCTTGCATGCACTAATGTTCTGCAGACAATAAAAAGATGGAAATGAAGGTCAACAAAAAGAGTGAGAGATAGACTCAGAATCAGAATCCCCTATTTCAGCAAGTGTTCTTGATTCAGAAGCCTCTCTGCTTCTCTAGCATAGCCATATGGAACCACTGCACACTCCATTCCAATTCTTCAGAAAAACAACAAGCACTTCAAGCATGTGTAGCCAAGGCTCCTAAACGAGTATTTACACACACCCAGATTTGAACAAAAAATTTGACTAAGTTCTTAAAATAGCAATATGTGGTGCTAGTATGCCATTTTCAGCCACTGAAAACCATTACTAGCAGGCAGGATTTTAAACTTTTAAGACCATCATGGCAGTTACCCAACAAATACTCATTGGAAAAAACAAACAAACACCTTTTCTGCAGTCAAAATATGAATGAGTGGTAACATGCAAAAAGAACCAAAACACTTTTTCTGCATTTGCCCACCCATTTCTAAGGCACAGAACAGAATTATATAAGTATGTGACAGCACCTCAGTTTTTTTGTATGAACAATGAAACAGGAAAGAACAGGCATCCTGTGAAGTCTATTAGCAGTGAAACATGAATTAAGAGAAGACTGGAAAAGCATTTCTTCTCTTGACTGGCAATGCCAGAAGTATGAATGCAGTACGGGACATTATAGTGGACACATACCACTGCTTCTTTTGGCCTAAACCTACCTTTTGATTTCATGTAGTTAGACATATTAAAACGGACTTAATAACACAACAAAGTATATGAAAACTTCACACATTATAATTCTAGTCTTCAAGAAGAAAGCATGAAGAGTCCAGTAAGAATAAAATAAGAACACAGAAGCTTTCCAGCAAAATACGGTGGGGGAAGCAGGTGATGCTGTTAAAAACATTATAAACAGAGAAACTCTTCAAGGAATGAGAGAACTGAAGATTTTAATGTATTTAAGTATATGCTGTACTTGACACAGATGTCACATCTTCTGGGTTCAACTATAGTGCTCTCTGAAAATTCTACCTTCAACTCCTTTACTGCAATTACCATATATGAATTGGTGAAAATGCTCTTGTCATGTATTCTCTACATTATGGGCCAGATAAAAAGTTAACAGCTTCTTAAAATCTAAGTGCATACCCCCAATCATAAGTCAAGAAAAATTAAAAACAGATAACATTCATAGATGAGAATTTTGCTGTTGACAAATGTAAGTTAGTACAAACCTGACAGATCCTAAATTCAAAGGCAGTAATGTCAGGAATGATAACCTTTCCTTAGATAAGCAACATGCTTAAAAACTAGATTCTGGAAAACTCCTGCCAAATGTTGCAGGATACAACATTCTTTAGGTAAGTGGTTCATAAGAGCAATGAGAGAGCTGACCAAGCATGCTGCTCCTATAATATAGCAACCATATCATACACCAGGGCTGTCCAATTTCTGACTGGTTGGGGGCTACAGGCTGCGCCACACCCCAC
This sequence comes from Caiman crocodilus, assembly GCA_030014935.1. NCBI lineage: Eukaryota > Metazoa > Chordata > Crocodylia > Alligatoridae > Caiman > Caiman crocodilus. The sequence goes on along the minus strand of JAGPOW010001918.1, from coordinate 36,284,358 downwards.
CATGCCCTGCAGCAAGCACCCTCCACACTTCACTGTGCCAGTGCACCAGCCCATGCACTGGCCCATCTTGTCTGGAAGGAGGGGCCAGGGAGGCACAAGAGAACCGAGAGGACAATGGAAATAAGCTTCTGCTTGAAAACCCTGTAGAACTTGTTTCTTTTTGTTGATGTATGACCTCACTGAAGCAAGGAAACCAGTGGGAGGAGCAGATCCCTAAGACCCTGAATTTTGGCTGGTTTATACTGTGCTTATTCCTCCCCTCCCCCCTTGGACAGCCCTTGCTGCAATAAGGAAGTTTGTAGAAGGCAGTGTCTTAGAATCGTAACAGACAAGAAGTCTGCTGAGAAAATGTTAACTATTACAAACCCATGGTTCAGCAGCATCCCTACTGTGATGACATATATGGCTGATGCTTGACTATACTGTTTGTCCAGGAAAGGGCAGTAAGGAACCTCTTCCTGCTTCACAGTAACTATCAATACAATTTGCACTTTCATAAAAAACTCTTGTGGCATTGTTTCTAGACCAAAGGTAGGAGGACTTGCAATCCCAGAACAAAGCCTAGGAAATACCTGTAAAACTGTGGAACTGCAATCTGGAGATAAGTACCCTGAGTCATGCAATCTTTTCATTGAGAGAAGCTACTGTGAATTTTAAATTTGTTCATCATGTTATGTCTTTATAGATGGACTGAGATAAGTCAAATACTGCTGTCCAGCCCTTTCTTTTAAATAGACTGAGAGGGACCATGGTATGATAGATGAAATACGGTCCCATGAAATAATGTAACACTATCCATCATAGTGTTACATTACTGTGAAGGCATCAGGGCTATATGCTAATAAATAAGGGAGCTAAGGAGACTTGCCCGCCTGCAAAAGGCCTGTATGTAATGGCAGCAATATTCTCTCATTATCATCTCCCCCAGAAAGAAACAATAACCTAGACATTAGGATGCTGTGATGCATAGTTGCAGCAGTAAACAACAGCCCAATAGGATATGGAGACTCACGACAGGAACTAGAGATAATAACCCAATATTTACCCAATATTTGGTGTGGCAGGAAATGCCTATACCACTAACATTCATCCATAGTGCCTAATGAGAAAGATATATCTACCACTCACTCAGGGCTGTTGCCAACCTCCTAAGTGTAGCTTACAACATTCACTGAAAATACACTTGCCCGAGTAAGCCTGTCCTCTGTAATTTGGTCTTGTTCACTATTTAAGTTCTAATAAAGCTGGAGGGGAGGACTGGCCTTACGCAAAGCAAGGAAAATTCCTTTGGGGCTGGGAAAGGCTTAGGACAGGAATTTTCAACATGTTTGGGTCAATGTACCCCTGGCAGCCAATCAGGAAGGCAGGAATCCCCAGTTGAAAACTCCTGGTTTACGACGTACATCTATGGTCTTTTCTTCTCTATATCAATTTGCCATGCTGCTTTCCAAGAGGGTGAGCAAGGAAATAAGTTCTGAGAAAGAAGCCCCATGTTCCCAAGGGACATTTTTCCTTATACTTTTAATGCAAAAGTATCAAACATTTGGCCTGTAGAGCCATGTAGGCCCACCCACAGGGTTCCCAGAGTGGCCAAAAATTTGATGGTTGGCCCCTGTGACATTTTGCCAAGTCAACAAACTGAGTTGATATAGCAGCATGGGAAGCCACTGAAGATGCTACTACCACAGCTTACTCCATCACAGAAATCCCAGGATGGAGCCCACTGGGGACTCATTTCAGTGGTAATGCAGCAAGTGACACTGAAGTTGACTCCTGCAGCTCCCCGAGCCAACGCAATGGTTCAGGCAGCTATAGAGGCGATTGGGGTTGGTGCTGCTGCCACTGGGTCCAGACCTGGCCTGAGGCCAATGAGCTTGACAGCTCCATCTTAAAGGAATCCCCTGAATCAGGTTCTTCAGAAGACAAAAGGAATAGGAGATCCTTTTCTGCACTTAGGGTTGGGGAATAGTACTATTTGTTGGAATAACTAAAGGTGTTTCTATGTCTGTGTTGTTTGGGGTTTTTTGCCAGTTATTAAGCTTCCCTTCTCCAGGTACAGAGAGATCTTAAGACTTCTGCAGATGGATTTTTTTGTCCTATCTAGGGTAGAGAACAGCAACTCATGCTCGTCTCAGGGCTGCTGTTTTTGCCAACCCAGAGATTTTGCTGGGGGGGGGTTGTCTCCCTCTCAAGAAACCCTAACCTAGGTTTGAAAACCACTAAAATCTTCATAGAAGTCCAACACACACTCAATCAAAAGGGCTCTTACAAGAATCACAATATATGACTCTCTCAGCCTATGTGGCTGCCTTTGCCAGACTGCATTCAGTGGATGCAGGTATATTAAGGCTTTTTTTTCCTAATGTGCATTAAATGTAGTACCTCCAGTGCAAGGTACTAAGGAAATGTGCATTAGGCTGCCTTAATGCACAGTAATGAACGTGCATGGCTTTTAAGTGATGCTTAATGTGCAGTAGCCTATTTGACTGCACATGAGCATAATCACACATTTTTTTTACATGACATATTAATGAGCAGTCAAATAGGCTACTGCACATTAAAACACACATGTAGAAGCACCCAGTATGTATGAACAGGAAAACAGTGACTTATGGGGACAAATCACATCCTTTATTCTGATCAAGAACAACAACAGTTCTTTTTCTTTAGATTTCCACTAGAGCAGGGAAACCTGGTCTTCTTGCCTGGAGCGAAGACACAGCTGAAAAAATGATGATTTCTCAGAGCTAGTCATCCTTCCATAGCACTAATTAAGGCCAGATACAGACATTACACTTTGATCGATAAGTGGTCAGAAACTGATCTATACATGTAACAGAAGAGAAGTGTGGTGCACAGATTGGTTTAAAAGCGGTGGAAACTAGTCTAAGATTTGCACTGCACAAAGGCTGAATGCGTGTTCTGTTCACTACCTATCTAAACTACACTGCTTACAGAAAACTACATAACTTGGATCGTTCCATCTTGGCTTTCTGAATACCTATACCTAGCCCAATAGGTTTAGTCTGCATCCCACGCCACGAAGAGCAGAAACCGAGTCTCACTCTATGCTACAAATTTTTGCTGGCACAACTCCAACGTGAGTGCACAAGCAAAGTCTCTCTATGGCAGGAGAACCCTCTGCCACCCATCCTGTGCCAAGTGGAGTTAGGCTTCTGCATATCACCTGGCAGCTGGTTGATGCTGTGCCTAGACACTGCAGGGCCTGCAGCCAGCTACCACAGTCAGCAGCTGGTATGCTCTCCACACTCCACACTCTGGTAGTACAGCTGCTGAGCAGAGCTAGGCACAGCCACAAGAAACACCCAGGTATCAACAAGTTCTGGCAACAATGGTTGCTCTCTGCTGCCAGAACTTCTTGTGGCAGAGATGTCTCCCAGTGGCATGGATCTGTATGCTTCATTATAAATGTGGAAAGGAAGTGGTTTCATTAAATTAGGCACTGTGGTCAGTTGTAAGAGTATTACTGAAGAGACTTCCTGTTCTACTAAACTAAGTTGGAATGAACAAAGTTCAGTCTCCCCACTCAAGAAAAAAAAAACTTGTAACTGGCTTACATGTATACCTGGCAGGAATTTATCCTCTATAAGCTATTTAAATTGCCCTATATGAAGTAAGTTTAAAGCCAGATCCTAACAGAAAGGCAATCACAACTTATGATCTGGAACTGGTCTTGACATATTTAAGAGATCGTTCAAAATTTCAACAAGTTAAAATTTCAACAATGGTCAGAGATCAAATTCCCTATTTCTAGAAGCAAGCCTGAAACAATAAAACTAGTAAAGCTGTCTACAAAAAAAAAAAAATAATGAATTTGTATGTCAGTGTGGTTCTACATAGCCTGTATTCCTTTTTTCATGGCCTTACAAATTCCTGGAAAATAATTTGTTTACAATGTTTATCTGGATAATATAATAAATTCCAGAATGCACAATAGTTTCTCTTTTGTAAGAAAAAAAAAAAAGATAACAAATACCTTAACTTTAAATAAGAACTGAAATCCTAGTCAGAATGTTACTATCCATAATACCCTGGTTCTCTGAATAAGGATGCCTATTTTATATTGTCAACTTCTCAACTTTAGTGATGTAAAAAAGTGTTACATTAACAAACTCATAGCAAATTTGTAACCTAAGTATAAAGAAAAACAGTAAGAGCCAAGAACGCAAAGTTAGAAGTCAGCATATGCGTCTCAAAACCATATTTCACAGGATATCACAACTACAAAAGGACAAGAATTTAGCTGTCACTCTGGAAGTTAATGTGGACTGCAAATATCACAAGATCCAAAATTAAAACAGCAGTAGCAGAGTGTATAAACAGTATTCAGCCCAGCAGGAATAGGAATTCTAATACCCTGCACATTTATTAGTCAACACTGTGAACAGAAGTATTACATCATTTGTGCATTACAATTTAATGTGGCTCCAAATTATAAAATGCTTAAAAAAACCCCACTTACTCCTTTTGCTAGAGATAAATACAAAATACTGTTTACTACCCAAATGGCAACTCAGTGAATAAGTGCAAAATCAAGTCACCACCTTCTAGACCAAAAAAAAAAGTTAGAAAATAAAGTTACAAAACAAAGTATTAGTCAGTCAAATACCCAGTTCAGACAAAATTTCTCTCTTTCCTTGAGGCATCACTACATTGTAGACCTTATTGTTTACTTTCAGCAGGACCTGCCCTGGTTAGTACACAAATCAATTAATGAAGAAGGCAATGTTTTGAACGACATCATTCTCATATCCCGCAGAAATCAGATACTGCGTAGTGAATGAGGCAGGAGCATGTTGTTTCCATTTTCATGTATTATCTTACATAGGGCAGTGGGTCCTAGGCTCCCAACAAATCCTGCCTTGTTCCAAACAAACCTTCAAAGATCATAGTAATTAAATAAGAAATTCCACCTTATCTTCCTTATATGAGACAGGTCATGTTAATAAAACATTGGATTTTCATGCCCACACACTTCCCTTCTCCCCTGCCATTTTGTTTTTTTTAAACAGACCTATTTAAACACAATTAAGGGGGGGGGGGGGGGAAATCAGTGCATTGCCACAAGAAAGTAGTCAGACAAATAAAAATGACTTTTAATCAAGCCACCAGAAGGCATAACTGTAAATGAGGTACTCCCTGACAAGTTTCAAGCTTCTACCAACCTCCCATTAAGATATTGAAGCTAAGATACTCAAAAAAATGTTGCAAGTGTTTGACAATTTAACAGATTTTTTTGTTCAAGTTTTCAAAGTAACTGACCATGAATTATAAATTGAACATATAAAATTTCTACCATATGAGCTAAAACTTGATGAAATTAAAATGATTATAAACCCGATTTATGCCTGTATTTTAACCATGGGTCTTTTAAAAGAAGTGTTCCATGATGCTCATAAATGTGCTGAAGGCTGTGCTGCTGCTGCTGCTCCACTCGCGGCCATCGCCCCCACCCATTCCACTCCACGTTTTCTGAAAACCCCTGCCAGATTATTTCAGATAACCAGAATTTTTACGTAACTGGCAATCCCCTTAACTCAGGGGATGCCGAATAACAAAGATTTTACTGTACGTTATACAAAGGTCAAAGGAAAAAAGTGTTCATTTTCAAAAATACTTCAACCTAATAACAACACTGGGGGGCTGTTTACATGGAGGAAGTTTTCAAAACTCGGTTAGAAACAAAGCTCTGGTCCTTGGAGCAGTGTCATCTGGCCCACAGAGCTCTTGTGTACTACATCAGGCACAAGGAGCCTGATCCCCAGATGCAAGGCCAGCAGAGGCAGTGTGGGCCCAATTCAAGACCACGAGGGCAGCCTTCAGACCAGCCCTGTATCACTCATCTGGCCCACAGAGCCATATGGATGAACCCTACTGACCTAATACAGCTAGAGTGCTCTTTATGTGAGAAATGAAGGCAACCCCTCTTTAGTCCTACAGATCTTAAACTAAGACTACAAATGGAGCACCTCATTTTTACTGTACATTTTTGATACTGAAAAAAAATAACATTACATTGTAATCAACATTCATTAATCAAGTCTTAATTACACCAGTGTTTTTTCTGTTAATGTGATTTAACTTAGTATTTTCACACAACAGTAATTCCAGCTATTAAAGCCTAAACAATTTTAAAAAATTATATGCATCTCACCTAATAATTATTTAAGCTGCAAAAAAATGCGAGAGGACTCAGACCAAACAGCTACAATGCAAATGCCAATTAAGAGGGTTAAGCAACCCAGCAGCATGCATCATCCATAGTTATTCCATGTACTTTTCATGGCTACACCAATGTATTAAATCTGAAATCATATACCTAAACTTACCGCTATATATTGAGGCTTTCAATCTGCAAATCATCTGATCTGCCCTGATCAAATTTTGTTTCCCAAATTTGCATGTTAAAAGTAACAAAAGTGAGTCTGATCATTTTCATATATTGGTTTTCAGTTTATACAGGTCGAACTCAAACAAAAAATAAAAGTAACTGCACCCTATCAGGGCTACATGATCAGGATGTAAAGCAAAGCTTTTATTGAAGTCTTCCCATGACCTGCATCCACTACATACCACTATTTTGGGGGTCTAGTCCTTTCCCAAACAACCACGGACCTAAGCTGCTAGCAGTCTGAGCATTATTCAATAATCAGAGAAAACCCAAGTCAATAACATCCTTTACACTGAGACCTAACAGAATCATTATGGGCTTAAAATTTATGAAAATTGTACTATTGCTGTCACCAAACACATGCTATCTTCAAGCATTCCCATCCCACACAGCAGAGTCCTTAACATCTACTTCAGCATTTATGACTTCTTTTCTAGCTTAAACAGAGTATGGTACTACTGATACAGCGTTTTATGACAACTAGTGATCCAGAGACCAACTCAATTATCACTTTTCCTCTGGTTACCAAATGCCATACCTATTTTACATCTTTTTCCTAACTTTTCCAGATAATGCAATCTAGAAAATAAAACCACCAGTAAAAATAATTATATTGTAGAAATGAATTTCAAGTAGCAACTTTATAAAAGTAGCTACTCATTTATTATATTGTAAATGCAAGGGAAAACTCTAGAACAGGGGTGTCCAAGTTCGCCAGATCACAAACTTTTTATCACCCAGTGGGCTGGCGTGCCATATTCAAAAACTTCACAGGAAGTGGTATCACATCAGGAAGTGATGTCACGTGACCGTTGACACCAATGAAGTTGCAGGAAGTGACAATGAAATGGGTCTAACCAGTTAAAAACCCTCTCTCTAAATGACTCATTTCCTGGATCTCAGCAAGTAAGCTGGAGTTCTCAGATAATATGCAAGCGTCACAGAGCCGTTAACGTCAGAGTCCATCAGTCCAGATGCCCTGTACTTTAGAGTCCCAGTGAAGACATTAGCATTATTTCTGGCTGTGCAATGTCTGAGCATCCCCAGTGGAGGGAAAGCATCCCACTACAATTCATTAATTTTACCCAACAACATATATCAAATCCTTCCAGGGAAACATCTATTTTACTCCACCACCTTTCCTGCCAGAAACTCTTCTCCCCTTTGCTACACACCTCCAACGTCAAGGAGGGGCCATGGTGTCTGGTGGATCTCTGCCCCCTGAAGAAGCTCTCTCACTGCTAGAGACTACTGGGGAGGGCTCACCTCCCGTCAAACAGCGCCTAGCAGTAGTTTTCCTTTAGCTAAAGTTTTGTGGCCACACACGCAAATGCCTGGGCATTTCAGCACAGGGAGGCAAGGATGAGCTGCTGGGGCTGGCACAGAAGGGAAGCGTGGCCATGCACGTGGAGCCCAAAGTTTGTGCAAGGGCCCACAGAGGCGCTCAGACCCCACACCTGTAAACGGAGCAGGATTTGGCCTGAGGGTTTAGGGCGCCTTTTGGCACTGAACCAACACTACGTGACCAGCACATCTCTGGGGCCACAGGCTTCCGCTTCACACCTAACCGTACCGGGCTCTTCCATGGCCTGACCCCACACCTGCCCCACGCCAGGCAGAGCTGCGAGAAACCTCATCGGGGCGGGCCCCAACCCTCTGGAGGATCCCAGAGCCCAACAGGGGCAGCACGGCAGGAGACACAGTGAGGACCACGGAAGGGCGGCTTTAGCTGCATGCCGCTTTTCCTGGCTGGTGCTGACCCAGCCGGGTCCATCCCATCCACAGCAGCATGTGACTGAAGCCGGCTCCCCATGCACTGCTGGGGATGGGAGGAGGCTGGCCAGATCTGCAGCTGCCAGGAGAAGTGGTGGCAGAGCTGTGTGCCACTCAGGACAGGATGAGCCCAGCTGAAATAGCAGGGGCTCAGCTGCATTTTCCCCTATCTGTGTTGGTCAGTCCCGAGTGGCACACGGCTCCGCCGCCGCTTCTGTTGGCTGGTGCCATTCTGACCAGCCTCCTCCTGTCCCCAGCAGCACGTGGGAATCCAGCTTCAGCCGCATGCTGCTCCGGATGGGACAGACCCGCCCAAGTCAGCACCAGCCAGCAGAGGCAGCAGCAGAGCCATGTGCCGTTCAGGACTGACCAACACAGGTAGGGGAAAGTACAGCTGAGCCCCTTGCTCCTCCGGCCGGGCTCGTCCTGTCCCGAGCGGCACATGGCTACTCCTCTTCCCCCACACACCGCATCGGCAACGTCAAGCTGATGCAGTGCATGTGGGAAACCTGTCCCTTCCCCAGCCCTTCAGTAGCCATTAGAAAACTGCTGAGGGGCTGGGGGAGGGACAAGGGGTGGGAAAGAAAGTAAATCATTTTTACTTTCATTTCCCATCACAGCACCGCGGGCCACAGAAAATGCCTTGGTGGGCTGCATGTTGGACAAGCTTGTTCTAGAAGAAAGAACTCCTTCCTAGAGAGAAAACTACCAGAGCTCACAAGTTTTTAAAACCACATAACAAAATAGAACCTAAAAGACAATTCTTTCTTTGAAGAAAAAAAAATGGACAAGTCAACTAAGTTAGGAAGTGGTATTAAAATATCCAGGCCAAGTTAACTTAAAATAAGGTAACTTAACTAAATTGATTTAGTTAAGCCATGTTGGAGTGTATACACATTCAGCTCTTTGACATGATAGCAGTCATCTTGTGAACTAAACTGACTTACTTAATGTGATTCAAGGTAATACACTTCGAAAGTATAATATATATTATTAATAATAATCATCTGGCAACACATTTAAGTCGACTCTTCTCCACTTACATGTGTATGCTCTGACAATTAAGTTGACTTTGAAAAGTTAAGTCGACTTAACTGTCATAAAAGTTAGTATATATGCGTATGCATCTTAGGAGCTAGCCAGCACTGGTCCCCAAGTGCCATGGGGAGAGTGCCTGGAGGCAAAGACCACTCCCACATCCACAGGCTGGATCTAACAGTTCCGCAAGCCACATAAAGCTTGCAAACCATAGGTTGCCAATCCTTGGATTGTAAAAACAATGCCTATTTACATGGAAAAGATAAATAATATTTTAGATTTTTAGTCTTCAATTTCAAGATTTTAAATGTGTCACAGGAAAAATCTTTAATAATAAATATTTACTTTAACTGCTACTTATATTATAAACCATGTGGTCCATCAGCTGGATTGCTTCTCTAAAACTGCTTTGTGAACTGGAAATAATGAAGATGCAGCAAATCATGGATATGAAACACTAATTTAAACTACATGATATGAAGCAAGGGTGTCAAACACATCTGGCTCTCCCAGCCCAGCCACCACCCCATGCTAGATTCAATGTCCACTCTGGGATTCTACTCTGGTACCCACCTCTGACAGGCTGCACAGTTAACAGCATTTGTTCTGAGATCTGCGCCACAGGTAACATCAATGGCAACTGGTCCAGGACTGTATCACACAGAGTGCCTGCTCCAGCCAGCCTTGCACCCTTGCTGTACAAGGTGTCTGCATGCCACAGGTCTCAAACTGCCTAGAGCAGGCACCCTGTGTACACGGTACAGCCCACATTGCAGACCCTGTACACAGGGCCAGCCAAGGTCAATTCAGACCCAGGGTCAGCACTGAAGGCCAGACAACTGTGTTTCATGGGCTGGACCCAGGTCACAGATCAGTTTGACATCCCTGGTGTAATGTAAAGAGCACCAGTCATGCATGTACATTCATTTACCTACTTGGAGGTGAACAAAGTTGTAGTACCTCCTTCCATTTTCTCCCAATCTCAAAGACTACTGTACAGTCTGAAGCCATGTACTCCAGAGAACATGTGCTAACAGAACAACAGATTCTACCTTCTGGATATTTAAGACCGGTTCAATAATTTCTCTAAGTTCCTTCTATTGTCTTTGTTAAGATGTCCATGTGAGGCAAGAGAAGTCAAAACAACTTCTTGCATTTTTACCTTGTATTTTTTTATATTATAGGGATCTAATGTAAATTTAAGTTTATCTCAACATACAACATATATCCCCTAAGGTTGAAAACAAGTCATAGAAAAGGTTAATGCCTCATATAGACAAAATGCATGTTCTGGCTACCTAAGCAAACCAACCATTATTGGGCCTCTGATTTAAAGAAAGGGGTGTCCACATACCTACCAGCCTTATTTTAATAAAAAAATTAAAGACTCCCACCCTCTGATGTGCAAAGATATGGATGGAATAAAATACTTACACTAGTGTAAGCCAATCAAGAAACAAAAAAGAAAGAAACAGCTAGGCTGTACTTCTGCAAAAGAAGAATAACTTAGCTGGACACTTTCTCCTCTCATTGAATGATTCAGTTAAGCTGTATTTAAACACATATGTGTAGGATCTCTCTAGGCCTTTCCAACTGTATTCTAACTCCATACCTGTTGATGTGATAATGGTGGATCAAAATAGATGATATAGAACAGTGCTTCCCAAACCTCCCTATTTATGATTCCATTTTCTTAGCATGGCACATGACTCCCAACCCACAGGCCCCCACAACCCAGGTGCACCTCACTCCCCACCCACAGCCCCCACATTCCCCAGGGCCAGGGGCCACGAGCAACAGCTTCCTGCTCCCCCCCCTCCCACCACCCAGCAGTGCCTAAGTCCCAGCTGCCATGCATGGGAGGTGGTAACTGCTGCAGCTAGAGCAGAGTGCAGAGCCCAGTTTCCTTCCCTCCCCCATGGCCAGCACTGCTGGAGGGGAACCTAAGGGGGTGGGAGGAGAGGGACATAGATGGGCTGCAGGCTTGGTGGTCCCTGCCCTGCTGTCCTCCCCCTGGTGGCTCTGTAGCCCAGTAAACAAGACCCAGTGCGGGAGGGAAGGAGTGCCACATTGCCATGGCTGCCAAATCTGAGGCACCCCCTGCTCACCTGCAAGCAGCATGGGCATAAATGCATACCACTGCCGCTACTGCCATGCATCACCTTGGCCATGGTGGTGTGGCACTCCGTCTCACAAAGGATCCCAGCCACTGGGCCACAGAAGCAGCTCCTGCTCAGAGCCAATCCAGTCTAGCTGCAGCCTTGCACCCCACTGTGGGCACAGAAATCTGTGGGCACATTTATCATCACCCCATCTGCTGATGTTGCAACTCCATAGAAGGTTGGCAAAAACTGTTCCGCACACTCACCCCAAAATATGAAAGACAGATCTGCAGGAAATTAAGATGAACAAAAGGATGGACACACATATGTATGCATAACAAGTTAAAACACACGGAATCTCTCACTAAGTCACAGTATTTTCCAAACGATTTAACCAACTAACTCTTGTAGACAGCAACAGATTTCTTGTAATAAGAGATATGAATCTTGCAAAAAAAGCTTAACTAACAAAAGCTCTTTTATGTGGTAGATACTTCTCAAGTAGCCTACCACTTTGCAAGAACCAGATTATATTATAGTAGTTCCATCTTGTACACCTTTCTTCCACTACAGTAAATTTTCATGACTTTTATTTTCACTTGAAAAGAGCCATAGTGGAACGGTTCGAATGAAGTTGTAGCAAAGCCAGTTGATACTACCTTCTGGCTGACCTGTGCAGACCTGAGACAGTTTTAAAGGAAAAAAACTAACACATTTTAGCACCATCTGCATTGGTCAACTAAATCATATTAAAATTAAGCTTTCTGTAACATTGTTTTGGGGCATTTTAAGTAGCCTTTAACCAATAACATTAATTATGACTTGATTAAGGGAAAGCACTCAAAAAATCCAGAGCAGTCATTCTTAACCAAGAAACATAGCCAACTGGCAAAGTGTAAAGGCATCACAGGTGATCTACCTTATAATAGTTATGGATACAGAGTAATGCTTTTGGCTGACCCTCCCTCCTCTCAAACATTCCTGCACCAGACAACATCCTGCCAAGATGTTAGACTGTTCTACACGTTACATCCTGAATAGGAAGTAACATAAATATCAGGTTCCCAAGATACTGGTCTAGAAAATGAGTGCTGCCAAACATCCTCACACCTAGCCTTACAAAGGCAAGAACACACTCAGGGCAGCAGAGCTGGCCACAAACATAAAAGAAGCCACTTTGGAGATATGAAGGAGTGGGAAATCAAAATCAGATACTAGCAGACTGAGCAATTCCCCTCCTGTGTTCTGCTGAAGGGTATAAATGTAACATGAAAAGCATCCCAGAGAAGGCACTTAAAATCTGTTTCTATTTCATCAAGGGTCATTCTTATATGGTTCAGGCCAACTGGCAGTTCTTCATTGCTCCAAGTCATCTAAGAATCTCACATTTTACAGTTCTTTAAAGGCACTTGGAGTGTTATGAATGCTACATTTGTCCACTCGGGCTTACTTCTGCTGACAGGCAAAACTAGTTAAGCCAGGCCTAGCACCATGCAAACATGGCCACACTGCTAGCATTCCACTGATAACAGGTGCAGAAATAACTTGGGTGTCAACAGCCTGCGGAGGGAGACCACTGTTTTGGAGTTCATTAACCTGATGACAAGGAGAGAAAATAAGCCCAGCTTCTTTTCCCATGTTTTGAAAAAACATCAACATTGAGATTTTCTGCACAACATATTATTCATCATGCAAGAGGACACTCTTTCACTTCCTAAACTTTAAACAGTATTTACAAAATGTAGCCAATATATAGCATGGACAAGTCAAAGACAGGCATTATCAAGTGACAACAATTATTTGCTACATTTCACATGCTGAGTCAATACTATCTGACTTAGTGCCCAGGCACTGAAAATATAATGGACAAACAAAGTAAGAGATTGTTTAAAAAATGTAATCCATTCAAAACCCTATGCCAAGTTTAGTCTGTTTTTTTTTTTTTTTTGCTTTTGTTGTTGTAAAAAATCAGTATCAGTGATAAAAAGATGTATGCATGGATATACATCATGGAAGTTCTGTGGTCAAGAAAACCCATTATATTATGACATTTTCAAAAATATAAGTCTTCTATACTCCTGAGAGTCTGTATATACACAAGATACTTCAAGGCATGACCCAAAACTAACCATCATCACCCCCTGCAAATATATAAAACCCAAGACGATCTTAAAGTTATTTCCATCTCTATTCCTAGATTTGAGCAAGTTCAGAACGTAATGCTGAGAAACACAAACACTTTCATATTGGCCATTTTTGGTTCTAAGTTTTAATTTTTCCCCACTGCTTTAGAACTAGCTTCCACTGCTTTGAAGGCAAGTTGAGTAAATAAACACAGGATAAAACCCTCCTTTAACACACTAGTGTGAAGTTGGATGGGTAAATTTATGTCTTTTCTATTATGAATGGAAAGGGCAGATTACTGATCAAGGAATTCTATTCACTGACTACTCCTGACTACCAAGCAATCTACTTCAGCATCTAAATTCCAAGGTACTCAAGGCTACTACTGCCCTTGAAGGAAGAAAAAGCTACCCTAATGCTCTGAACATCAGCAGCTGGTTAGTAAGCATCAAAGGATAGTTCTATGGAGTGACGTTTGCCACCAAAAGTCAAGAAAGTAAAAATAAAGAACAGAGAAGAACATTGTCTACAAGAAAATGAAAGATAGTCAAGAAAAGCATTAGTGATTGGGCAATAATGTTTATATAGTTTCCTTAACAGCAAAAATTATTATTTTATACAGGCAGTCCTCAGACTTATGACAGAATTGGTTCCTGAAAACAGGGTCTTAAGTCGAAATGTTGCAACTCGGAACCAATTTTCCCATAGGAAACAATGTTATAAATGGGGGATTGGTTGCTGAACCAAGGCCCAATACCCTATTTTCAGCAAAAATAACGCAGAATTTTGTACTCAATCAATTATAGATGAGTAATATAGCTACATTAATGTGTTTATAGTCTAAATAGTAATCATATCGACTTGGAAGGACTTTTTTTGAGGCAACTTTGCTTCATTTTTTGAAGGGCTCTTGGCTGGAGTCTTCTCAGGAGTTTTAGCTCAGCTCTGTCTGCTTTCTTAAAGAAAATGTCCAAGGAAGGTCAGACAGATGTTCTCCGGGGAGATGGGCAACGCAGCAAGCTTGTACGCTGGCATGGCCTGACGTCAGATCAAGCGTTGTACAGTCGAAACTGATGTTAGAAAGTTGAAACAGGGTGTCAATTTATACATGTTGTAAGTACGAAATGTTGTAACTTGAAACATTGTAAGTTGAGGACTGCTTGTACCTTTCTTTATCATTCACCCATGTATACTATAGAAAAAAAATACCGAATAAGTTATAGGGCCAGGACTAGCACTAGACCACTGCTTCCCAAACTTTTCCTCAGTGTGACCCCATTTCCTCCGCATGCCCCCTCACTCCTAGCCTCCAGGCCTCCACAACCCCAGGTGCCCCTCACTGCCCAACCCCCAAGGTGCCCCAGGGCCAGGACTCACAGCTCCTTGCCCCTCCACCCCCAGCAGCCACCCACAGGAGGTGAAAGCAGGTGTGGTCAGAGAGAAGTAGGAGCCCAGCTGCACCCGCACCCCTCCCCCAGGCAGCATTGCCCTGTGGAGAGGAGCCAGGTGGCAGGCAGGGATGCCGGCTGCCCATTGTAAGCAGCCTTGGGGCTCCCTGCCCTCTCCCCCCAGGGACCCTGTGGTCCAGTAGGCAGGACAAGGTATGGGAGGGAGTGCTGTACTGCCACAGCTGCCCAGGTGAGGCACCCCCGGCTTATCTGCCAGCAGTGAGGGCAAACTGCAGCTGCTGTACCTCACCTTGGCGGATATGGTGATGCAGCACTCCCAAATGGGTCCCCTCCACTGGGCCACAGAGGAAGCTCCTGCTCACAGCTGGTCTGGCTTGGCTGCAGCCCCTCATCCCACTGGGCTCAGAAATCTCAGGAGGCATATTTATTGCCATCCCATCCACTGATGATGTTGCCACCCTGGTTAAGGGTTTCAACCCACAGTTTGGGAACTGCTGCACTAGACAGTAACCACACTACTGGTAGTTACCTTTAAGATTATGTACTAGTAAGCAGACCGTCTTTCCATTTAAGAAACTTAAATCAAAAAAGCACAAAAGGAATGAAAAGGAAATCGGAGACGTAATACTTTTAAAGACACATAAATGGCAAGCAGAGCACCAACACTGGACATCACAAACAGAGATGCCTCAGAAGATGAGGTGGTAAAAACAGTGAAGATCGGCAGCTTAAGGTAAATGAAGTAAATTCTAAATACAGATACCAATCTTGAAAACACAAATAGTTTTACTTATGTGAGTAATCCAGTTGACTATTCATGTAAGTAAAGTTACACACTCACAAATCTTTGCACAAAGTAGTACCTTTAACATTACATGGGTAAGGATAGAAAACCCTCAAAAGCAACTATTTGGGTGCATATTCTTTTTTTCACTTTCAAGACCCTTTATCTGATCCAGTTTGGTTTTGGAAATCAAAATCAGTTCTAAATAGTGAGCCTTGAAAAAAGTTCTGTCAACAGATGTCAGCTTCTACTTTGGAAATGTGCAGGTCCCAATATCTATGTATACCTAACAGAGTTTTTCTTTGGTGGAATTTTTGTGAAGAATCTTAATGGAGTCATTCTTCAAATAACTGCAGAGAAGAGAAATTATAACAATGTTCTGACAAGAACCATTTTGAAGGGGAAAATGATGACAATGCTCAATTTTTTGCAAGAACTGATCTGTGTGAACATTCTTCACCCACAAGCACAGCTTTACATGTTCAGTAACAAGAACCGTCAGCTAATGTAAAAAATAGTCTTAGCTTAGTATCATGTCCCGTTCCTATTAGTTTACAATTAGTTACAAGCATTCTGAGATTTTAATAGCTGAACAGAGCAGCTTGTTAGGAAACTTGTGTAGTACATTGTCTCTGGCATGGTCTGCTGCAATCCAAGTGTCACATTTTTGCCACTTCTAATTTTTCTATGATGTATCCCTATGAATTGTTTGCAACAGCCATGGCTGCTTGGAATTGCTTTTTTTCACTACAAAACAAGAAATCTGAACAGTGTGACTTATTAAGTAAATTATTTGTTTGGTGACCACCAGCCATTCTTCAGGAGAGATACCAAACTTTCTCAGATGCAGCGTGTGGCATGGTCCCCTTTGACATTTATAGTCTGATATAATTATCAATAATTAGGAAGATAGTTTAAAATAGAGAAGCTATGGAGCTGAATCAGACTCCTCAGCAGAACTTCATCAGCCTGCCAATGTAAACAACTCTTTTATTTAATCAGCAAGCCTTAGGGGTGAGTAAATGTTCCTCAGCATGAGACTTGCTGCTGCAGTGAGGTCAACCAGGGAGCTCCAACTTCTGTGTGCAGGCAACACCTAGGGGCCCTTTGCCACTCACCATCTAGGCTAGGGTCACAACCGCTCCCCTAAAGCTTGAAATTCAAGTCAATGGAGTCTTCTCTTTAATGTGTAGGTGTGTACAGGTATGCACAGGTACACGTACACACAGGCACACGCACAGACGCAGACCCACGGGCACAGGCACATCCGCACAGAGAGGCCTGCAGGCAGGCTGCAAAGCAGCAGCCCCACTCACTTTAGTGGGCACAACTGTCAGAGAGGCAGTGGGGAGTGCCCAGGCCCGGCGCGGGCCCAGGCCGATACTGGCACCCACCTCCAGGCCCGGGCAGTCGCGGCCCCTCACCTCCCCCCGGGCAGCCTGGCTGCAGCGCCCCCACACCCGCGGGAAGGGAAGGGAAGGGAAGGGCCGGGCCGGGCCGGGCCGCGGCGCGAGGGGGGGCCGGTGCCGGCCTCCGGCGGCCGCTCGAGCGCCGTGACAGGTCGCGCCGGGCTCGTAACAGCCAGACCCCACGGACACCGCCGCTCCCCCGACCGGGCCGGGCCGAGCCGAGCCGGGCACTCACGGGGAAGGCGCGGATCCGCATCTTGGTGTCCTTCCGGCTGCCCGTCCCTTTGCTCAGGTTCGACATCTTCGGGCGCGGAGCCGCCTGTGGGCGCGGGCGGGTGGGCCCGGGCCGGGCCCCGGCGACCTTTGCTCCGGACTGCGGGCCCTGGCGGCGCGGGGCGGGTGGCGGCAGCGGCGCAGGCCCCTTCCTCCAGCGGCGGCGGCGGCAGCCCCCTCAGCCTCCTCCTCCTCCTCCTCGGCCGCGATGGCGGACAAACATCGCGCAGTGCGCAGGGCCGAGCGCCCCCGCCCGCCAGGCGCGCTCAGATCCGGCCGCGGCGGCGGCAGCAGGCGGAGCACGGCCGGGGGGGAGGGGAGAGGAGGAGGGGCCTCTCGCTCTCGCGAGATTTCCACAGGACTGTAGCGGTCCTCAACTAGGCCCGCGACCCCGGCCGGGGGGTGACTGGGCCGGCTTGGTGGGGTCGTTGTGTCGTCAAATCTGGTCCTATCAGACCGTGGGGTTTTCACTGTCAATAAAGCCCCAGGTCCGGGAGTCAAGGGACTGCATCAGCTCCCGGGGTTTCATTGTAAAGAAAAGCAGGAGTCCTGGAAAGTTCAGTTTGTTGGGAGCTTTTTTGCGGTGCTGAGAGTTTGTCATGGCTGGGCCTTCCCGGGCAGCAACAGCAGTGGGAAGTCTGGAGTGGGGGAGGAAGCCAAGGCAGACGTAGTCTTAAACACAGGGTCAAACCCAGTGAAAGGTGAATCGGGCAAAAGCAGTAATAGCTCTGCAGAAGATGGGGACAATAACTGGGCAGACGTATTGGACCTTTCCTATTTTTTGCAGGCTAAATTTAGTTCCCCAGAAGTCAGTTATACCCTGCTAAGGGTGCATATGCACGTACCACTGCTGCGATACCCAAGCAAGCTCAAAATGCACTCGATCTGGTATCGGAAGCACTAAAACCAAATGAGTGCTGTGCTCCACCCAAACTAAATAGGCTTGTGTTGTGCTGCGTAGGAATAGCCTGAGTCATGACACCGATGGGTGTTGTACTTTTTGGGAGACTCACTGAGTTATGTCGCAATATATTTGTTTTCCTTTCTCTTGCTGTTTTCTTTGCTCATCACAAGAAACACCTGAGAAATGAGGGCACAACCTGAGGCAACACCTGTGAGTGCATGAGGCTAAATATAGGTCCCTTGAGAATGGGGCAAGAGCTATAATCAGAGAATCATAGAGAAAAGGTGGGAAGGGACCCCAGCCATCTTCTTGTCCAACCCCCTGCCAGAAGTAGGATCATCTCTGTCTAAGCCATCCTACTGTCTACCCTGTTAGCAAAACTAGAGTCAACCTTGATGCAACCACAAAACATAACACCTGAACCTGCCACCTTTAAACAACATCATCACTGTCCTTGTTGGAAAAGTTGTTAAAAAAGCGGAAGAGATCCAAGGAAGAAGACCACACCCCCAGCTACAGAGGAAGAAAAAAACCCTCACAGTCCATGCCAATCTGACTTGTGGGTAAAATTTCCCTACACCAAATTTCAGTCTGACCCCGAGCAGAGGGGGAAGACCATCTAGCCGGACCCCCCTGTGTGTAAGGCCCATTAGGAGCCTTGGTGCGCAAACACAAAATGGGGAAGGACACCTTGAACATGTCAGATTTTGTAAATTTGGGGAAATAGGGTTGGCCTCAAATTTGTGTTTGTCACTCTAAAAACTAGCAGGTGCTTGAAGTTTGGGCCTAAGTGGCTCACTCAGGATCCCATGCAAGTGGTATATAGCACAGCTAAGACTAAGAGGCCTACCTAGTGATTTCCAAACTCAATTCTGCCTATTGTAGCATTCTTTCTCCTATGATCTCCAACCATTTTCCTAGTACTACCTTCACACAGTGCAATATGTGTACTAAGAGCACAGTAATATATGTGTTCATCCTATAACCTTTCTTTACCAAGTAACTTGGTCTTTTGTCTTTCTCAGTTCCAAACCACTACAGTTCCTTGGGATTATGCATGTTCCTATATTTTAAACCTCCTGTTCAGAATTACGTATATACCTAAAGAAGACATTATATAACAACAGCACAACAACATTAAGACAACAGTCTTAATGATTTCAGCATGACCAGGCAAAACCATCCAACCCTTCTCAGAATACATAGGAAACAGTCACAAGGTATGACAAGGCAAATGGTAGGAGGGGCAAAGTTTTCCTACTGACTGCCTACATGAAAATAAAAGATCCACATACATTTTGAATTTCCATCTCACTTTGGAGCTTAATAAGCAAATTCCACCAAATTAAGGCTCAGCAAAGAGTCTTTTGTCTAAAAGGAATACAAAAAGTTTAGAAGGAGATCTTTGCCTTAAACTGCAGGTTGGAGGTGGTTGGTTCTACTAAGAGAAGCCGAGGAAACTTTGAGGCCTGAACTGTAAGGGCAATTATTTTCTTTTATTTCCTTTGTTGAATATAGTGGGCAGAGCAGCCCAAACTTTTATTATAAAATGATTCCAAATAAAGGACTCTTATCTTCTTGAACCTTGAAAGAGATGTGGCTGGAGCTTGCAGTAAATGAACTGGCAAAAGGCACAATCAGCTCACATAGATACAAGAATTTTCTAAGATTTTTCTCATCTCAAACAGAGAGAAAAAGGTCAATCTCACATTTTCATGAATTTTAATAATAATTCAAAGTTGTTTTGATCCATAAGTCAGAGACCTAGTTCACTGAAAAGTTTCATTTCAGTTTTGTTTTGACCTTTTCATAATTTTTATAGTTTTAAAATAAAATAAAATTTGGACTAACCTTATATAATAGAGTGTGTGTGTGTGTGTGTATGTGTGTATATATAAAAAATAAAAAAAACTAATAGATAATAGTACATATATATGTGTGTGTGTATATAATACTATACAATAATACATATACATACATAATACAGTATATTAATACTCCTAATACTATACAATATACTAAAAGCCAGGCGAAGAGCATCAGAAGCTCTAAAAGCTTGGCTCCAGTACAACATATTATTTGCATTTTTAATTAACAATTTCAATGAAATCTCCAAAAACAGTATCTTCTTTTTTTCAAGTTAATTTTTCTATTTGATGACTCAGTACTGCATGCATGCTCAGTACTGCAGTACTGAAGCTAATGGGAAGTATAATTTGAAGGGAGAGGTGAGGGGAGGGGGAAAATCAGGCTTTTGGTATCATACCAAAGAGTTGTTAGGTATTAAAAGAACCAGATGCACATTTCTTCCCCCCTCCCCACCAGTTTTACAACATGTAACATACTGAATTCATTTGTAATAGAACCTTTGCTTGCAGAATTCACAGTTTTTGAATGACAATAAACTATTGCTCCTAAGGATCATAAAAATTACCTTCTCAATGCTATGTTTCTCTTAATTTATGTGAAAATCACAAACACAGTTCAATATTTTGTTCCAGAGTAAGAAGGAAAAAATAATATGAAGTGTCTGTGAGAGCAAGAAAGAATGACTAACCCCTGCAAACACCCAAATGCTTAAGTTAAGCATGTGGTTAAGAGTTTCAGGAAGTAGGCCCCATTTTATAACTTTCTGCATCTGAAAAAAAATGAACAAAATAGCTGATCCTGCATGGTGGGTGAAAAGCAAAGAGGTTCCTTTCCCGTTAAAGTGACATAAAGATAGAAAAAGAATTTCTTTTTTAACTATATATCTATTTGAATAAGATGCTTTTTTTTAGGTTTTGCATTAATTTCATATGCTGCATTAAGATTAACACAATAGTGATCATAGAAACAAATAAATTGTTTTCTCAATCATAACTTTTAAAGTCTATGAAAAGAACCATGTTGATAACAGCACAAAATAAAGCATAACTGAAAAAAATCTAAAGGGGATACAACAAAATAAGCGTATGCTGTATATGTACTGAAGTCAGCTAATCAGAAGTAGATTGGTTTTCAATGTATAATAATTTGGGACCCAATACTGGAGTCCTGATTCAAGCAGATATGCCCTCAGTGGTACATCTGGAAGAATATGATATGGTTCAATGGAGCAAGTGGCACTTTTAAACACTTAAGTCTCCTTGATTGCAAAGGGAGTTCTGAATACAGTGGGCAAGCAAGGTCCAATAAAAGTAGAATCTTAGGATCATCCGAAAGTAGGACAAGAAGTGCATGGACGTTTGATTCCTTGGGGAGAACTAGCGAGGGCATACCTTGTGCCACCAGTTGTCCCTGGGGAATGTCCATGCCACATGCACTCTGGCATGTGGCAAGTTATCTGGGGTGCTGGTGGCTTCCCAGGGCTGTAGCTGTGTCACTCCTGTGGCACAGAGCCTGGGTGGCAGTGGTGTATGCCTACGCCAGGTAGGCTTCGGCTTAGGGCAGCTCATGCTGCTGCCATGTGTATCACTCCACTTTTTTTTCAGTGGGTTTTTTGGATCCCTGGATATACAGGGGTCAAAAAACCCCTCTATGCTGCTCCCTTGCAGTGCAGAGAGCAACAGAATGTTCAGTATGTGGTGCCACAGATGTATCTGCTGTGTTACATAATGCTTGTCCACGCTCATCTGGTTGCGGCCCATGGGGTCATCTAGTCCAATCTCGTGCTCAAACCAGGATCATCCATGACTAAACTATCCCATCCAAGTGTCTGTCCAACCGGCTTTTAAAAACTTCCAAGGATGGAGATTTCACAGTTTCTTTAGGTAGCCTGTTCCAGTGCTTGACCATCCTCATGTTCAGAAAGTTCCTCCTAATCTCCAACCTAAATTTCCCTTGCTGTGTCTTGAGGTCATTGTTTCTAGACTTGCCCCTATGGCCACAGAGGAAAACCCATCTCCATCCTTTCTATCATCATCCTTCAGGTATCTGAAGACTGTTATCAAATCCCTGCCTCAGCCTTCCCTTCTCCAAATCAAATAACACTAGCTTTTTCAGCCTTTCCTCATAAGTCATGCTTCCAGGACTCTAGTTATTTTGTTGCTAGCTGTTGGACTCTCTCCAATCTGTCTACATCCTTCCTGAAGTATGGAACCCAAAAGTGGACACATTACTCTAAACATTCAGAAAAAAATATTTGTTAGATTACTACTACATTTCTGTATCTAAAAACAGGACAAGTTAAACTCCTATTGAATGCCTCTGAACGAGTTAGTTGATAAAAGTGTCACCCTGTCCTACCTTCTTCCTAGTCTTCTACTTAGCTGCTGTCCCTTGGGAGGTTTTGCTCACCATTTTGCATGTGAATCAAGTTCGTGTAGATTTAATTGTAACTTCCTTGAACATTGCTTCATAGATTTTAGGGAGGAGTATAATTAGGAGATAATAAAGTCACCTACTTATCTGAGGCGGCTCTAGAATTCTTGATTTATTTTGTTGTTCTTTTCTTCCTAGGCAAAGTTTTTACCTAAAAAGCATCTCACCTAAGCATTTTTCTCCCCCAAATACCTGTTGTCTCAATATTCAGCAATCAGTGGCTCTATTTCATGGAGCAGCCATTTTGTCAGAAAATTTCAGAGTAGAACTTTTCAAATAAGCACACAATTTCAATCAACAGAAATGATAAAAGGCTCTGAGAATTGTTTTTAGATGGTTGTAGTGTGTAGGGAAAGCAAACATTGTACCATTATTCCTATGTAAACATTTGCTCTTTTATGTTTCTATGGCTTTAATATATATTGGCTGTAATACAAAGGCCTGATGCTTCAGCAAGTTGTTCTGAAAGGAGTTACAACAGATTTGAAGGTGGCAAATAGTTAGGCATACATGGTGCAAACAGGGAGCAGGGAGGATGAGACTTACTGTAGATGATTTCAACTCATATTCAGATTTATATAGGAACAATACAAATTTGTCCAAGTGTCCAGCTTGGTTGATGGTCAAGTGCTGTATCTGTATGGCTAAATGAGGTGCTAAATGGATGACAAATATAAATTTGGTCAAAAAAAAGCCTGTGCTTAGAAAGTTGGTATACAGAACACTCTTCAGCAGCAACATTCATAGTTTCCATGCTATCAGAGATAATCTAACTGCCTGTGTGCAGAACTAATTAGGAGTTAAACGGAAGAGTTTTCTTCTTTATTATGCAATGTATGATGTCAGTACATACAGAAAATAACCCACATGCTGAAGAGGCACCAGACAGCAGCATCAAAATTTAAATCAGAAAGAAAAAGCATATTTACAAGAATATACCCACAAACTACTATAACATTATTATATATATTTCTGAAACAATGCAGAACTCCAAGCAGTTTTTCAAAACTATAATGGCATTATTTACTTACAAAATCACATTTCAGTCTGAGATTATTTTTACCTATTTTATTTTCCTTTTTGTTTTTAATTGTCTGCAGTTACTAACTTGACTATGAATGAATGAGGTGAGATAACATATGTCATTTTAAAAATGTTTTTACTTTGCACATTTGACACCACTGTGTATATTTGGTTTTAGTATTTCCCCATGAAGTCAGTTAGCATTTAATCAGCAGAACTTTTTCATGCATCCATAACTTTATGCAAATGATGCCATTGACTTCAATGGGACCGTTCGTGTTTAAAGCTAGACGCTTACCTAAATTGTTCAGGTTTGGAGGGCTTAGGTCCCTGCTGTTTGAACCTATTAATATTTACAAAAAGTAAATAAAAATATTCCCAAACCATAATAATTCACAGAGAATTTTCACGTGTATGTAACATTAG
This sequence comes from Caiman crocodilus, assembly GCA_030014935.1. Classification (NCBI taxonomy): domain Eukaryota; kingdom Metazoa; phylum Chordata; order Crocodylia; family Alligatoridae; genus Caiman; species Caiman crocodilus. Next base: position 36,260,379 of record JAGPOW010001918.1, on the reverse strand, counting down.
CTTTTTTTCCCTTTTCAATTGCGTAGAGTTCTTTTATTCTGACACAACTTGCAGACCAGATAATACAAAGAGATACTGAAACATTGCACTGTACATGACTTAGAAATACTAATAAAATAGTCTACCATAACTTTTTGGACTTAGAGATTCAAAAGAATGAGTTATTCCATTGTGCAAAAATGGAGATCTTCCAACCCAAACAACAGCAATGATGGTATCTGTGCTGGCAGCACAATTCTATGGCAGCATCAATAGGGGACTTTCAATAGGTGATCAGCAATACATCTGTGTAAGAGGTAAATAGATTTCTCTGTGATGAATGAATGGCTGAGAGCTTTAAAACCACAGATAACTATTAGTAAGCACATGGGTGAAGCAGAGTGCCTTGTTGATCTCAGATTTAAAGCCAAACAGAAAACCTGCAATTTTTACTGGCCTTTATTTAAACCTGTTACAGGTGGAAGTTATACTAAAACATATAATACTGCTTAAAATTAAGTACCAGATCATCAGCTTAAAACAAAACAACTTCTGCCCCCTCCCTCTTTCCCTTCCCCCAACTGAAAACAATGCAAGCAAAATCAGGAACAAGAAAGAGTAACTATTTTAGTCCTATTTTGTTTAATATATTGACCAAAGATTTAACTTCACCAAGAGAGAGGTAGTTAGCCATGCTAGTCTGAAGTCAGGCAGAAGGCAAGGTAGATTTGAAGGCTAGATCTGACTTTATAGATGAAATCAGAGATGCATGTGTTTTTGGCAGCAGCAGCTTATTTCATCAGATGCTAAAAAGCGATGCTTCAGCTTATGTATCTCTGATTTAATTAGTTTATAAAGTACAAATCTATTTTGCCTTCTGCTTTACTTCACTAAAGCAAACCCCAAATACAGTAGTACAATGTACACCACTAGAGACTGGTGTGTACTGGTGCAGCATACCCAGGCACTTCCTTTCAATATTAGGTATCACTTTGTGCCCTACAAAGTAACACAAAAATAAATATCATGATCTTGTAAAACAAGATCTGCCCATGCTGTGACCAAATTTCAAATGGATTGTTGACATACTGGGATGAAAGGCAAAGATCGTGGGGATGCTGTAATTAGTACATCGTGTGGTGGCACATTTCATAAACAGGTTTAACCAGACAAAGCACATAATAATAAACCCTAATGATGTGCAACGTGCACCAGATTCCTGTTCAGTACCAGATCACATGAAAATTTGGGGAATAACATATAAAGCACTTAATGAACAATGGCAGTGGTTCTAAACCTTTGTAGACTCTGGCATTGAGGCACCACTGGCAGGTTTTTGCAGTACCCTGAGCTAACAATCACTGCTCTAGGCCTACCCTAACTCCAAAGTCCCCTGTCATTACCGAAGAAATGCTGCACATAACTTTAAAAGATCACAGAAATAGCATCATAATCTGAAAAATACCAGAAGATTAAAGACTTGATCAATACCCACAGGGGAAGGCTATTTCTGAGACTAGCCTGTAAATCTGACAGGAAAAAAGAAATAATAATATAAAAAAGATCACAAATACAAACTTTTGGAACCTGAATATGGACTAAAAAAAAAATCAATATTTTGACATAGTAAGTAAGTATTGGAACAATTAATGTAGGGAGGTGGCAGATTTTCAATCACTTAAAATCTTTAAATTGAGACTGATTTATATATAATATATATAGATATAGATATAGATATCTATATATATTATATATAAATAGATATAGATAGAGAGTGTATAATATATATATACACTCTACTGCTCATGGGGTGGTACAGCCTGGGAGCAGGTGGGGCACCACCAATGCCAAAAGGGGGCAGGGGTGGTTGCAATGTCAGAGGCATGGAACTG
>JAGPOW010001918.1:36241768-36254036 GCA_030014935.1 Caiman crocodilus | reverse complement strand
CTGGCGGAGTAAGCGTAGGCTCCATCCTTCAGGCTGTAGTAAGTTTTCCCAAACTACTCAGGACATTTCCTATTGGTCTATCTGTCAATGGATGCAACAGTAAACGAAACATAGCTGTGTTAATACCTCCATAGACCTCCACACAGGCTTCTACTGCCGTTGCTGACATAGGGACCTTACCAGGGTCATCGCACCATCGGTGTGGCCAAACGCTGTTTGCCTGTTGTAAAGTTAAATTTAATGGGGTACGCCCCGTATCCCAGGTCAGATAACTTGCTCCTGCTGTCATATATAGAAGCTGTGCAGGTGATGCATCATTAGGCGGATCCACATGCCAAGCATGGGCTTGGGTCAAAAGCACTGGAAGCACAGCAGCACACAGGGGAATTGGCCAGATTTTGTTGTGTATTATTTGAGTCATGTCAGTACACGCTCCTCCCCACCACGCGGGTTGGCACATTAGCATGGTACTCTCTTCGGGGTCCACTAACCCTGACCCATGTTCCAGTATTAATCACCCTAGCCACATTACTAATGTTTCACCCAGTACCAATCGGGTATCCTTTGCTAATTCCTGTAGTTCTCCCCTAGTACAAGTATGGAGAGTAGTAAGGGTGTGAGTTCCCGCGCCATCAGTGACTGTCTTCACTATGGCTATGGGGTTCCCATGCAGGACAGGCGCATCCGCGTCAACAGATGAAGCTGAATACGGCCCCGGTGGGGTACCGTATGGAGACGGCTCCTCAAACGGAGCTGACGGGGCTTCGCCGACGTCAGAGCTTCCTCCCCGCGGCTTCTCGGCCACGCCTCTTTCTTCTTCTGCGGCGCCATCTTCGAGCGGCTGCTTGATCTGCAAAACACTCTGCCGCGGGGTTCCCTGAGTCAGTGCATCTATGACACCGGCTTGGTTCGCCGCATGCCGCAGTAGAGTAGTTACTGACTGGAATAAAGCATTTACCATTTTCCCTTTATTCCATTTTTTCCATGTCCACCCCGTCGCGTCTCGTCCATTGGCTTCGAGACTCTCATGGAGGGATATCAAGATCTTGTTTTCTACACCTCCCGGCTCGAGATCAGGGCATTTAAACTTATCGGGGATTATCTCACAGTTGATCCCCTCCTTTAAGTATTGTAAGCACTTGTCATATTCTTTTCAGGGTCATATTCACTTGTACCCTTGGGCTTGACACGTCTGAGCGATGTTTCAGACCTTACGTCAGGAGAGTGGTAAAGAACCGCGGGACTAGAGAGAATGCATCCCAAAGCTGCGGGGGTGAGCTTGGACATGACCCACTCCTTTAGCGGTTCCTCACTGTCCTCAGTTGGGCAAATGGACACATAGCCTCTCATATTTCTGCCTTGCCCTCTCTGGTGGTATACCACATGAGCCTGCAGGGTACTATCATCTGTGGTCAGGGGCAGATGATGGTTTCCCCACGAGCAGTGCCTAACCAATTCATCAGGGTCTCCTTCACTCCCCCTTTTCTCTGAGCATCCTGTTCGTGACGCCATGTGGGGAGGAATTGGGAGGGGGTTTGACTCCCAAACCGGACAGGCCGGGGATGAAGGGTTCAGGAACATTTCGTCTTGTCTTTTATCCTTTCCCATCCCACACGAGAGACTCTGAGCCAATATAGAAAATAAATATTTTACTCACGAACTTAAAACAGATCATAGATAAACTGTGTGAAGTCACGCCATGAGGCACCTAAATGCCCTGCTCCGCTGTGAGGTACTTCAGCGCTGCGTACCTCACTCTGTGCCAGCAGTTCCCTTAACTTCGCAGCTAACGCCGCAACCCAAAAGACTTTAACCGTGGGAACTCAAGAGCTCTTTAACCGTATCTGCCTGCAGACTATCCGATGGGAGCACCTGGGGGAAGAGGGAAAGCATGGGTGCAGGACCTCGGTGAGGGTGATCAGTCCTCCCGATGCTGTGTGTGGTCCCACCTTTCCTGCACCCGCTGCTTCCCCTTGCAGTGAGCACAGTTCTGCTGGCGTTTGGTCACTCTTTATTACCACAGCTAGCAGCCTACCCAGAGGACACTGCCACTGCAGAAGGAAGGACCAAGGACCATTGCATGTGGTTTAGTTTGCAACATAACTAACACATTTAAATCATAAAAAACCCAGGCACATGTACAGTGTGATGCAATTAAACTTCAAAAATGGCCACTTTTCATCACATGTACAAATGTCCTATGAAATCACTTTAGTTTTGTAGTTAGTTCTACATGTCTATGCCCACATCTGGAGGCTGACATGAGCACAATTTGCACATGTAGTGATTGTATGTTCCAGTGACCTGTTAGATACCTAACTGCTATCTTCATGCACAGTATACAAGAGATTACAAAAAAATGTGTACTTTTTTTTGTGAGCAAGGGGTTTTGGAAATCTCTGTCCTTATTAAAAAGGCCATTGGATTAGCAGTGAATGCTGAAGCATAGCATATGTGAGGAGCTATGCAATAAAGATTAAAATCAACACCTCGAAGATTTCCAAGTGTTCTAATTTAGCTGAGCTCACAAATTGATCACTGGTACAGAGGACCAAGAGGTCACAACAACATCAGTCATGTGAGTGTCAGTAACATGTTTCAGTGCATTCCTGGATCAGGAACCAAACATGGAATAAGAAGTTATTTGCAATTCAAAAAAGACTTCATTAACTTTTTAATACATTTTTCTTGTGGAGCATAAAAAGGTATTTTGGGCTGTTAAATTACTCCCTCTCTCTTCTTCTCTCTACCACAGAAAATGGAAACATTTTATGTTTCCATACACAAAGAACAAAACATACACTTACTTTTTTTGGTAAACCACAGGTAGGGTGACAACAAAGACAGGTGATATGTCCATAAGAGGACACAATGCATTCTCCTTCTGTAACACAGCTACTCTTCCACAAAGTGGCCATTGTCTCTCCAGACAACATGCTTCTGGAAGTTTACAAGACAGAAGAGACAATAATGGTAAAACAGAAAAACTACATCCATGCTTTGCCAAAATGGTTAACCTGTGGTTTTGGTAGTTCAAGCAAGCTACACCAGTAATTTTGTCCATGTACCTACATCAGATCTAGAAACTTCTTCTGGCACAGCTGTGTTGATGGAAGGTCACACCTCTTCATGCCCTGTTCTACGTAGCTGCGCCAGGAGAGGCTGACAACCAGAGCCGACCCAAGCAGGGTGCAGGGTCGGGGGCAAATCAGCCCGTGCAGGGCCCATTCTGATCCCATGGGCCCCAGACCCAAAGAAGCTGTCGCCACCACATTTTACAGCCAATTTCATTTTCATGCTGTATTCTTAAGTAACAACCAATACCCAGCTGGAGAATTTTGTTTTACTCATATGAATTATTTAATTGTTAGGTTCCTTTTTTATTTCTGAAGCTGTTGGGAAATCTGAAGATTTTATGGACAGGTTTTCTGAAATCCAAAACTATTTCTCTGCTAAGGTATTTTTCACTTTATGTACTAGAAACCTAGTTCAATAGGTTAAGTGGCCTGTCCTATTGTTTATTATGGACCGGCACCTGTTTTGAAATAAGAATAAAGACAAGATGGGTCTGGAGAACTGTCATATTCTACAATGAATGGGGAATATCTATGCTAATCCAATATATTAAAAAATAATTTAAATATATTTTGACTATGTTTTCTCTCTGCTACTGAGCCACGGCTAATTAGCATGAAGAACCATATGTCTGCAGAATGTGTTATCTCCCTGTTTCTGGTTATTCTAGTTGCACTGTCTAGAATCCAGAAATTTTTCTTCATTTCCTGCATTTCATCTCAAATGGCTGTGATTGGGGACAGAATTTCTTTTTGTGGGGTATAGAAACAAGAGATACATCCCTTTCTTTCCCACAAGTAGCAACAGTGAAGTCCCTTATGTTCCTTTGAAGAGGCAGTGTTTTCCTCAGTAGCCAGGGCATGTCTGCTTGGATAAGGGCAATGCATTCTTCCTTTCTTGTCATACAGAGGACTCCTGGCATAGCCACTGGTATTGTTGTTAACATTAATAGGAGGTTTGCATTTCTCAGATCTATTATTGTAGGTTGCTTACAGGTTCAGGCAGACTTGGCTACATCATTTACAATCTACTATGATTACCGAGTGGCTAAAATGTGTGTGATGTCAATTTAAGCCTCCTTTAACATTTTTGATTCATCCACATATGTAGTACTGTCTTATATGTAGTGTTTCTAATATTTACTCCCACTCAATTTTTTCTGTGCCAGATGTACATTCAGTAAAATTACTGCAAGAGAATTGCAGTTTGGCTGTCTCCATCTCAAAGTTATTATAATTACCCTTATGAAATATCAGGTCGAGTTAATTCCTTAACATTTGCCATTGTGGCCAAGTGATATGTTACCATCAAGAATCTAGTTCACTCCAGCACTAAATATAGTTGCTGCCATTAGTAGAACTATCCCTGTGAGGGTTACTTTGAAAGACCTTCCTATTTGGGCAGGCATTTAACAAACAAAACTAGGGGGTCTCTGTTTTATTCTGATACTTTAGTTGCCTTTTAAGTTGTTCTGTTCTGGTGTTCATGATCTTGTTTTATAAATTATTTTATTTTCTTATTGTAAACTGCCATGAGCCTTTGTTGTGAAGGACAGCCTGTACACTGGATAAATGAACTAATAAATACATACATAATAAATGGTATAAGCTCAAGGGGTAAGAAGCAGTTGAAAATTGATACTGCAATAGTTTACTAAAATCCCATTCAGGGCTGTAGCATTGTATCCAATTATATTATAAACATAGCTCCATTCTAAACTCTTCTGCATGATTACTGACTTGCATCTTTTTCCCCATCAACCTTTCGTTTAATCCTTATGTAAGGAGTTTCTGACTGAATCTCTTAGCCCCTGGCCTCTTCAGCCTCAACTCATCACTTCTTGTTTTGCCTTAGAGTCAAAAGTGTCCCAAATGTGATAGCTAACACCCTAATTTTCTAGTACTAAGTTAAAAATGAAATGTATCTTTGTTTCTAACCCTCCCACGTATTTACTTTGAATTAAATAACAGTCTGGAAGAACATGCAATATAATTCTCCTAAGCACAGCTGGAGGCTGGGAACTGTAAAAGTTGGGAACAGTGGTGAAGGAATCAGTTTTAGCTAGTTTTGGAATAAAAAATTAAGAGTATATTTGGAGAATTATGCTGGGATTTGGCCACACTACTCTTAGTGATTCCGATGGAAATCGTGCTTCTAAAACATTTCCCAATGCTTCAAAAAAAGAAATACAAAAATGTTAACAGAATAAAGCAGAAGTATCGGTTTCCAGCTGATGTGAGCCAGTGCTAAATGTCCTGTTAGAACAAAAATAATAGAGCAGACTAAGACTACACTATTTTATTTAAAGGAAAATACACAGAGACCAGTTGGTAAGTCCAAGTTTAGATATAAAACCCCACAGAACAACAGCTGTATTAGTTTAAAATGAAATCAGGGAATGGTTATTCCTGTATGTTGCTGCCATTAGTAGAGTGGTGCTTATAAGAGTTACTTTGAAAAAGCATTTAGGGACAGTTGTAGTCTATTTGCCTTTGCTTGTATTTTCTTCCTGGATCTTTCACTAAGGTCCCAGGATTAGCTTCTGTAGAAGATTTGGGCACTTACAAATTAGGTGCTTGACCCTCCCAAAAGAAACCAACACAACTTTAGCCATATAGGTTCCTTTAGCAGATCATGGGGAGAATTCACTGATGCAGCAGGGCCATCCAAAAAACTTACACACTGAGCATGTAGCTGCCTTAAAGCTGGCTGTGAGGGAATGGAGCACAGCAGTGTATTTGATGTCCCTATCCCTTTTCAAAGGGATGATACCTGAACCAGTGGAGGTGCCAGAGATGCCTCCCTCTTACACAATAACATCGTACTTACAGCACAAGCCAAAAAAATTAAAGGGAGACCCAGGTAATCATGCTGTCCTCAATTGGAAGGGGCTCAAACAAAACTAATAGGTAGGCTATGGGGGGTGGTGGGATAAGGCACTCTCTAACCCTCCCATGGGAACTGGTACTACGCATGAAGGAATGCAAGATTCATGGGGTCAGAGAGGAAGAGCATAAGAAAGAACATGACTGTAGCCTACTGGTGGGGATAATTTCTGTTTTTATTCAATAACTATTATATGTACAATTAATAAAGGGTCCAGGAAACAGGGACCACAACCTAGAGCTCCTACTCCCAAGCAAATGCCCTATTAAACTACAGAGCCAAGCTCCCGCTTGTGCTTCTTTCTGGCTCCATGAATTTTCCATTACTTTATGCACAGTGGCATATTTAGAAGAAGGTGGTAAGGAATGACATGCTAGGATTTAATAAACTTATGTACATTAGAGAAAAATGTTTAGAATAAATATTAGCAATACACTCTAAGAAAAGGGTTCATGAAAATAAAAGCAAATTATAATGCATTGCTTATGTAGGAGGATCACAAATAATTGGCACAGTCTACAATATGTCAGTTACCTAAACGGTGAAACACAGTAACTGCTTCTCTACTCACAACCAGATGACCCAACAATTTAGCACACACTTTTCAGTTCACTGATTTCCCTAGTATGGTAAAACCTTTAATACCAAATAGATTTCTATATTCAACATATCTTGCTGGCCAAATTCAGCAGTCAATTCAGAAAGGTACAAAGTTCTATCTCTACGCATGTGTAAAGGTTGCTGTTTGGGGCTAGGAAACCCATAGATAAGAGCTGCCTAACATGGAGAACTAGAAAGTAAGTAGAAGAATCCCAACTTTATAATTAAAATTTAAAAAAAAAATGGGGGAAAAAAATCTACCCCTTTTCTAATGTTAAAATTAAACACAGACAGGTTTATCTAAACTGACCAGTATGTTTGAAAAGAACAGAGACTTTGGGAAACAGGAGGCTGGGGGAACACTAGGGTTGGGGACAGAAGTTACACATAAACTGGAATAAGTGATCAGAAACTGGTTTAAACCTGTAACAGAATAGAAGTTTAGTGCACATAAACCAGATTCAAGCCAGTTTCAGCCATAAGATAAACCTGGTTGTCTGTAGTATCAGATTTAACTGATTTAGGTCAAACTGGTTTATGAAACTTCTGTTCCAAACCCCTTCCTGGTTCAAGTTAAAAATCACAATCCGCAGCATTTTGCAGTCCTGTGCTGGGCTGTCTGCTCCAGAGGGATAGGCTGGCCCTGCCCCTCTGCTCCCTAGCTGGAGCAGTGAGGGTTGACTTACTGGCCTCACTGGCTGGCTGGCCTGACTGGTAGGTTCACTAGCCCCCCAGGCAAACTCCTGCTGGGGCCAGAGGAGTTAAACTTCCCTTTCCCCAAGTATGGAACTGCTCTGTCCTGCTTACTTAATGTTGGCTGTGACTGTGGATTACAAATCCCAGAGGTACCTGGAAGCAAGAAGAGGAAGTGATGAGCAACCCTGCAGAGTCCCGCTGCTTTGAGACAAATGCAAATCCCAGAGACCGCAGGGGCAGCAGGACGAGGAAGCAAATACACAGTCCATGCTGGCTATGTGCCAGAGAGCCATGTTCTAGTGCCACCCAGCTTCTGGCTTGAGCTACTGCAGGTATGTGACTGCATTTCCTGAATCAAAAGGGAATGTCTGTCATTTGTGTGCCTGCCTCTGCTCTACCAAGTGTTCTTGTGTGGCCTTAGCTCAGACTATCAATCTTGCCTGTCCTGGGCTTGCAAATGGACCCCAAAGGCTACCGCAGCTGATGTCCAGGGATCCCCTTAACTCACCTGCCATGACTTCAAATGGATCCTCAGTGGAGGGGTTCCCCTTTGAGGCAGCCTCCAGGGTTGTCACGCCTCTTGGTGGGCACTCACGGGGCTCCAACCTCCCCTACACTCTGGCCACTCGCCACCTGGGGTCGCAGGTCTTCTGGCCCTTTGGCATCCCTAGCTTCACTCAGCTTCTTCCCCAGACTCCCGTGGCCCTCCAGCCACGAGTCCCAGTGTCCCTGGGTTGCGGCTCGAGCGTGAAGGCTTTGAGGCCCTTGGACCTGGATCTGACCAACGCATATCCCTAGTGCCTTATTCCAACCACCCTGTGACGTAGTGTGTGATCCCCACCACTGTGACTGCCAAAGCAATGCAACCAGTTGACCTGGAGGCCACAAAGGAATAAAAGGGCCCATAGGTTAAGGGCACTCATGTTTTCCCTGTGCCTAGGTGCCCCAGCCCCAGTTGCTTGCCCCACTCGGGTATGGTGTCCCGGCCAATTGTTCTTGGGATGTTGTGGGGCCTATCCGCCACTTAACCGTCCCTGCTTGGGGTCTTCTGCCGCACCCCGTGCCTATCCCCATTGGGGGATCCTGTCAACCCCGCCCTCGTTACCTCCTCTCTGTGGCTTCCCTGCTGGTTCTGTAACGGGCTTCGCTGCCTCTGCCTCCATTGGGCTTGCTACCGGTGCTGCTGCCGGCTCTGCTGCCAGTGCTGCTGCTGCTACCACTGGCTCCCCACCTCCGCTGGCTCCTCCGCCGGCTCCTCTGCCAATGCTGCTGCCGGTGCCTCTGCCGGCTCCGCTGCTGGCTTCTCTGCTGGCACCATCGCCGGCTCCACTGCCGACTTCGCTGTTGGCTCCACTGCCAACGCCTCCACCAGGTGTGCTGCTGGCTTCTTTGCCGGCTTCACTATTGGTGCCTCCCCAGGCTCCGCCCCCGCCATCCCTGGCTGCCCAACACAGCAGCTGTGCCCCTTGAGGTGTGGGTTCCCTGTCGAGCCTCCACTCACCAGCCACCTTCCTGTGCCTCCGGGGCCGCCTTTTGTTTCCGCTGGGTGGTGTCTCCAGCTGACATCACTTGGACCCAGATGAATATGAATGCGGCTGATGAGCCACGTGGGCAGTTTCTCACTCCTTTCTGTCCCTGCAGATGGTAAGTTGGGGCTGCCTTCCATTTTGGGTTGGGGTTCTCCTGCAACCCCGGCACCCTTGGGACAATTTGCTTATTGGTTCAATCTTTGCAGCTTAGACTAAACTGCAAAGACTAAAGCAATTCAGCCTCAGGCTTTTTGATTATCTGTACTTAGCCTAGAGGTTTATGTACACTTTTTAAATAAAACATATCAGATAAGTTTGGATGCATACCGAAGGTTCATCTGGCTAAACCCCTCCCAAAGTACTGAGCCAGCCACAAGCAGAGTTATGTGATAATGGGTGTCAGGAATAATTTACATAAGAGAAGAAGGTCATAAAAATAGTTTCACAGACCCATTCCGGCATGCTAAAACCTGGCTCTAGTGCCTTCAGAAAGAGTAATATGTTTACATTTAAGAACTGGTCATCTACTCAACAGCACTTGGCTAGAAGAAAGTTAAGAAAATGGTTGGTTGTTTGGTTGTAAATATTAATTTGAACAGGCTGGTCTGGATTCTTTGGGGGGAGGGGGAAGGCTGTATTAAAAAACTTTAGCTTTGATGCCGTTCTCTTATAGCTATTTGAATCAAGAGCACTTCATGGTGACCAATAAAAATACACCAACATAAAAATCATAAAGAGATCAGAATAAGGCTCCCCATTTTAGTGCCGGATATTAACACTCTTACTTAACTTCAGAATATGGCCTAAAACAATTAGCTTAATATCGGTGAGAAAGCAATTAAAACAAAGGTACTCCTCACATTTGAACCAACAAGAAAAGAAAAGTAAAACAGAATACATAAGGAATGGTAATAATAGAAATTTTTAAGTGAGCAGCTCGCACATCATAAACAACAAAATGTAGTAGAACACAATAAATATATATAATTTTGTATGTGTTAGTTCCAGTGAAAACTACTATGTAAACCGAAGAGTAACATAGTATGTTTTTTTCTTAGGACACTTTAGGACAGAAAGAGATAATTAAAGACAAGATTATGGATACCTTCTGCAAACATATAGACTTCATCCAGACGAGCAGGGATGTGCTCTTGCAGCAGCAGAAATGGCCAGCAGTCAAAGCATCTCATTGGAGGACCAAGCCTCCATTTGTTCTGGTAGATGCTAGTGTAGCATGCTCTGCGCTGCTTTTTTCCCTGGTACTTTTTATTGATACCAGGAACTTCTGGTAGCAAATTTTGCCACCACACTGCAAATTTGCAGCATGAGGCATGTTTTAAGATTCCACTCATGTTTTAATGTTCCATGTTTTAACATACCCCTGCTCATCTGAATGTGGCCATAGAGTTTGATAGGAATGAAAGACCAAAAGGGTTTAAATAGGGCTCTATCTAAATAAATCTAAAACCCCATACAACTTAACAGATGTTGTCCTCTCCTTAGGGACATTTAACCTTCCTCTACAGTTCTGTAAACCTTCTACTCAATCCTATAGAATCACTTATATAAACCTACAGAAATGTCATTTTCTAGTTCATTTTTATTTGCGAGATGGCTTTTAGAATGTAAGGCACAAGCAGGGTCAAATTTATCAGCAGTATAAGTATTGGCAGACTCATCTGCCTGGTTTTATACTACAAAAAAACAATCACAGGGATGCAAACTTCTATGGGGCACCAAAATATGGCAGCAGGATGTGACTAATATAAAGCTATTAAGTGTTAGTAGAAGAGAACAACTGAAATGAATTGGTACAAAAATGAGACAGCAAAGGCAGAGCAGCCTTTACACGAATGCGAGAAGCTACATGGATAAAGCAGGATTTCAAATAAATGTTTAATGACTATGCACAAATCAGGCCTAGCTGCACATATACACTGCTGCTGTGTTAAGCTCTCTTTGCTTCCATGGCAGTGGTCAGGAAAGCCCATAAGGCAGCTCCCAAATTATTTAAAGGGATACAACTCAATTCTTAGAGGCTGCAGAAACTGAGGGAACAAAAGCATCTACTGGCTCAGTGGCTCTCTGAAGAAGACAGAAGGCAGGGTAGATTTGAACCTTCTGCCCAACTTCAAACTAACACAGCTAACTACCTCTCTTTAAAGTATGCTTTTTTCTGCATTTTGGGGACCCAATGTACACAGTGACTCAATTACTATTAGGAAGCCAGTATACAAGAGAGACAAAAAGTGCCATCTGCCCTCCTCTGGTGCAAGGAGTCTAGCCAGACAAGGGAATAGTATAGTAAACTGCATGCTTAAGAGACCCAATATTTTTAAAACCCAAGATCTCTCTGTTACAGAGTGCCTTCCAAAGGAATACTTGCTTGGGACACCACAGGCATGTCTAGTCTCTGAGAGTACCAAATCCAGGCCAGGCATGGCTTGTAAAACAAGATGGCAGGACAGGCTACTTTCGATTCTGTGACCCTAGCCTTTTGGCCTTTCCCCTTCCCTGCTACTTCATGGCCCTGACTCAGGAGCAACATCCAGTTCCACTCCTGAGAGAGGGGCCTCACTTCCTGTTGGCAGGACTCTGTGCAAGCCAAAGCTTCAAGCAGTACAGTCTCTACAATAAAGGCCACTTAGCCAGAGGTTCTCTACAGTTTGACCCATATGCAAAATGCTATTAAATTTATTAGAGCATGGTGGAAAGGGGAAAAAGAAATAAAAAAAAACAGACCAGAGAAGGCCCTCCATGATTCCTTGAGCTCAGAAAAAGAAGAGGAAAGATTAGCAAGGCAGATGTTACGGCCCTGATCCAGCAAAATTCTTATGTATAATTTTACTATCCAAAAAACAAAAACAAAAAAACATGACCTCCCACCAAAAAAAAAAACCATCCCACACACACCACAGAAAAAGCATTGAGGTTGCAAAGTTGAAGTTAAGAAATGCCAGGATGAAGGTTGCCTTCCCCACCAATATTCAGCTCCTTTGTTTCACATTAATTATGAAATAGGCTTCCTTTCCCATATTATTACCTCTACACACCCAGTTCAGACTTGTTCCCTGTGTACTGAGGCACACTACTTCCTCCTCCATTTGGAGAAAGACGGACACAGTCTCATTTTGTTTTCAGTTCCAGCTCCCAACATCTGAGCAGCCTGCAACCGGCTGCATCCATGACTGAAGGAGAGTCCTGTTCAGTCCTGCCTCTCTAAGCTATAGCACACATTCCAGTGCAGAGGGATTTTTTAGAGACTGCAGCTGTCAGATTGTGAGCAGTAGCAAGCAGTTTTTTTTTTTAACCAGTGTAGCAAGAGACACTGGGCAGCAGGATAGGCCTTACGAGGAGAGTCTGAGGGACCTGAACCTGTTCATCCTCAGTAAACGGAGGCTGAGGGGGGACCTGGTGGCAGCCTATAAACTGCTGAGAGGAGATCAGCAGGAAATAGGGCAGGCTCTTTTTTCCTGGGCACC
>JAGPOW010001918.1:36180136-36238769 GCA_030014935.1 Caiman crocodilus | reverse complement strand
CTTCCTGTTGTCCTTGATCCTAGTCGCCAGGCGAAGCTCCACTCCCGCCTTGGCCTTCCTAACAGCCTTCCTACACGCCCGAGCACAAGAAGAGTACTCATTTTTGGAGGCTGCTCCCTTCTTCCAAAGACTAGATTGACCCTAGTAAAAAATATGTCAATAATAAGCAGCAAGTTTTAATATAACATTTTATATGACTGTAATGCATTTTATATGACAGTACCTGCAAACAGAATAGCAGGTAACTAATATAGCAGCTATGATACAAATGTATTGCATGTTTCATGCTATAGTAAAAGAACTAATTAAATAATAGATAATAAAGGGCCAGATTCCAGGATTCACACTGCATAATACCCCACTCCATGGGTGATCCCATTATAGTCAGGGTGTGTGCGCACACGCATGTGTGTGTTTGTATATATATACACACATACATCATTATGCATGAAAGTGATTACTTAATGCAATGTCACAGGAGCACTCAGGAAGACATTTAGAGGAACAAATGTGGCAAGAAAGGGAAATAACAGAATTAGGGAAGTTGATGAATTGGAACTTTACTACCTAGAGGGGTGACTCAAGAGGGCAGTAGCTACCAAGGAAAAGGTGCTAACACCAAAAATGGCCAGACTGAATGGGGAGATGCACAACATTATTACAGAGTAATTTACTGTGGATTGTAATACATAGTAAATTTATGCAAGAGTAAGGAGCATAATAGGCACTGGGAGCCAGTTTGCATTGAACAAATGGCTACCCAAGATGAAACTTACTACTGGAGGAGACACACCACACATTCTATATAATAACTGTGTACAGATAAGTAAAGCAACTGGCATAGTAAGGACACATGTCTGGTGGAATATGAATGCAGTAGCATAACTAAGCGTGAGACAATCCAGGAACTTTCGCAGGTCATGGTGTCAAAAGCTGTACTAAGGTCAAAGAGAGGGAATGATATGCACTCATTAAAGATTTACAGTGTAATGCTCACATATGTAATTAAGATGCAAAATATGGGAAATCTGATTCCATATCATAAGAACAAAGATCACAGATACTTGATACCCAGCAGTATAAAATGACTGGATTATCATTTTCCCAACTGAAACTGCATTTTCTAACAAAATTGAGACTAAATAAAAGGTAACTCACAAATACTGAAAGAACTGTTAAAACAGCTTATTAGCAATACGCTACAATTTCATGGAGTACTTGAATTGTGAGTATCCTTGGAAATATCAGGAGAGCTCTTTGAATTACTATTGATGTTATGTTTAACATCAATAAAAGCTAGAAAAGCTATCGGCAACGATTTGTAAATACACTTCTTTTGCAAACTAAGAGACGATTACCTGGTGGGGAAATAAATTCATTGCTTATCAATCCTAAGCCTGCTTG
Source organism: Caiman crocodilus (assembly GCA_030014935.1). Classification (NCBI taxonomy): domain Eukaryota; kingdom Metazoa; phylum Chordata; order Crocodylia; family Alligatoridae; genus Caiman; species Caiman crocodilus. Next base: position 36,237,365 of record JAGPOW010001918.1, on the reverse strand, counting down.
GCAGCATAGTCTACATGGGCTACTGGACAAATATTGTATCTTCTGATACAAATAAAATAGACATAGAAATTGTGATTGCCTTTTAAAACTAATAGCAAAATAAAGGCAACTTAAGGAACATATTAACTTTCAATTTCAAAACCATATTGCTTTGGAATTTTTAGAAAACCAAAAAGATAGTTTTTATTATTAATAATTATTTAGAACATTTCTGCATTTCTCTGAACTTCATTGTGCTGAGGGCAAAATTTATCTGTGGTTTGACTCCACTAAATTTTGTACTTGAGTTATAACATAAATGATTTTGATTCACAGAATCAAAATGGACTTAGGATTTTTCATAGAATGTTAAATTATTAATTATTATTATTATCAGTAGCTGGCACCAAAACATATAATTCAGTCAAAAGCATATCACATGTAGTTAGCAGGAGTTGCTAACAATATTCTACCTAACAAGTTATGGATTTTGGAGGAAAAGCTGTTAAATGTGGTCTTTAAGTGAAAAAAACCAAGGGTCAGAAACATTAAGGAAGATAATCCGGGAGCTTTCTACAGGAATCTCACCCCAGGAGGATACTCAGGATTCACCAGTGAATGATACCCATGTTTCACTGTGCTTTTCTGTCTTCCCTGATACAAAAAGGAAATTAAGCCTAGCAATGGAAATGACTAGGGAGTGGAAAGGGAATCTTGCCCAGAGAGATATTAAATGCCAGGTGACATACATGGAGGCTTGGGATAAGAAGAGAAGAAGGGAGTGATGCCAAAATATAACATATCCAGCTGGGTGAATAAATCATAACATTTTTTAATTCTGTCATTGTTTATTATGGTAAAGAACACTTATGAATAGATTCTGTGACTGAACTGGTATATTTTCATGACAGTTTTGCAAGGCTCAGTCAGACAGCATTGACATGATCTGCATTGTAATTAATTTAACAGTTAACCAAGAAAAATTTTTAAAACTTGCATTTCTCTTTTTTTAGTGCTAGTGTAAGCTGGTGCAATTTCACTGATATCGATGGAATTAGTTAGCTGGCCTGATGGGTACATTTTGTCCATAGGTTTCAAGAAAGAATGAAAAATTAAAGAATTAAACCATGGATTCTCATCCAGGGTGCTGCATCACCCTGGGGTGCCAGGAGACCCTTTTAATCATTGTTATGTGCACAAACACCTATACATGTTTCCCAAGATAAACCCAGAAATGTCAAATAGGAATCAATAATATCAAAAATATTCTAACCTGTTGTGGTCTGAATTCTTTGCAGTAAAATAATTGCTCTATTATTTTTTGTAGTAAAGAAACAAGTGAAAGGTAAAAGCTGCCATTTTTGGTGGGTGTCTTAAGTCTATTGATAGGAGCCTTGAGTCTAAACCATTAAGTCATTGCATTTTTCAATATATAGTTCAGAAATGTAGCTATTTAAAATATGAAGAACAGCACAATTTGGGGGTTTATTTGTACTCATATTCTAGAATCTTTCAGGTTTTTGGATGGTTTGGTAGCATGAAAGCCTGGAAAACCACCCATATACATAAATAACATCTTAGTTGATTTCTCTGCCTTTGGTAAAAGGATTTTTTTTCTTTTCCAGCAGCCTGAAACATGGCAGTGAATTCTGATTTTCTGATTCAATTATAAACATCTGATAGCTGAAGGGCTGTTATTAGACTATATTCAGAGCAAAGTGGGTTAAAGAGGCGTGCATGCTAAGGGCCTTCAGTTGGAATGATTGCTGGGAATCATTTGGAGAAAGTATCTTGTTTCTGCTATTGTATTTTAGGTTCCAGACTGAAATGTTTAGAACGTGAACATTTTGGGGAGTGGCCACTATATCATAGCAAATAACACGTATTTTTTCATTTTTACCCATTATTACACAAGGGGCGTGTCTCCACATGCATCAATACTATGCAGTAAGTTAGGTTACTGTGCAGTAACCTAAAGTTACTGTGCAGTACAGGCACGCATCTGCATGTATGCATCCATTCTGCACAGTAATTATGGTGATGTACACTGACTCAGGAATAAATTTGCTATGTGGATGATGCAGATACCAAATTTACTTCTGACTAGTTACTGCACAGTAAGGCATGTGTAGATGCCTTACTGCACAATGACCCTGTTTGTGTAGACTGACTTGGGAGTAACTTTACTCCCAAGCCGGCGCACATATAGCACTATTGCACTCTAACACCTGCACATGTTGATGCCAATCTAAAAACTGCTTACTGCTCAGTAAGTTATTGCACAGTAAGTTACTGTGCAGTAAATGCATGTGTAAACATGCCCAAGAAAAAGAAAAGAAATAAAAAATTACACAACATCTTCAGAAAGACGGATATTATCTATGCTCCCATAGTTTGATAGACACAGTCCCTGTTGTTGTGACCTGAAGTCCTAAATTGCTGTATTTTGAATGCGCATCCCTGGTTTAGCTGAAAAATACATGTAAAACAAATAATTTCCTACAAACAGAGCATTTCTTTTGTTTATGCATGTAAGGCATCTCAAGGGTACAGTTCATTTTGAGAGTATTGGTATAGCATAAACTGTTGTGGGAAATTGGCTCTTGATGCAAGTACTTTGAATAGAAGGGGCATATAAATATCTTTGGCAAGGCTAAAACCTCTCACTTTGAGCCAAATAATGTCTTGTTTAATGAATCTTATATCACAAAGGGAGAAGAACTATTGCAGAACCATCTTTTTAGATATGTGGGGAGCTGGAGGAATAGCAAGGGTAACATTGGACCCCTGCTAAACCATATGGGGGAAATGATAACCAAAACCCAGGAAAAAGCCAACCTGCTTAATGGGTATTTTGCATCAGTTTTTCACCAGCCCCAAGGGACGGCTTTGCTCAATATAGCATAGGATGGCCAGGGCAAGGGAGAATTGTTACCCTTAATCAATGTAGACCATGTGAAGGAACACCTTGAGAGGTTGGACACCTTCAAGTCAGCTGGCCCAGACAGTTTAGACTCCAGGGTACTTATGGAGCTGGCAAGCATCATAGCTCAGCCACTGGCACAAATCTTTGAGAACTTGTGTTGCTCAGGTGAAGTGCCCAAAGATTGGAAGAAGGCCAATGTGGGACGTATCTTCAAGAAAGGGAGGAAAGTGGATTTGGGGAACTGGAGGCCCATCAGCCTGACCTTTATCCCAGGGAAGATCTTGGAAAAAATTATCAAAGAGTCTATTCTTGACAAACTGGCTGATGGAAACATCCTGAAGGATAGCCAGCATGGGTTTGTTGTGAGTAGGTCTTGCCTGACCAATCTCATCTCCTTCAATCAGGTGACGTATTACCTGGACAAGGGAGAAGAAGTTGATGTCATATATCTTGATTTTTAAAAAGCCTTCGATCTGGTATCCTATGATCATCTCATAGAAAAACTGGCCAACTGTGGCACTGGCTGCATCACCCTTCACTGGCTAGGGAATTGGTTGGACCCAAAGAGTGCTGGCTGATGGAAGTGGTGAGCTGTGACCAGTGGGGTTCCCCAGGCTCTGTCCTATACTCTTTAACATCTTCATTAATGATGTGGACATTGGTATCAGAAGCGGACTGGGCAAGTTCGCCGATGACACCAAACTTTGGGGTAAAGCATCCACACCTGAGGACAGGAGGGTGATCCAGGCCAACCTTGACAGGCTCAGAAAATGGGCGGATGAAAACTTGGTGGCATTCAACACCAAAAAATGCAAGGTACTCCAGCATGGGAAGAAAAACTTGCAGCATGCTTATAGGCTTGACAGTGCTATGCTTGCTAGCACCATGGATGAAAGGGACTTGGGAGTCATGACTGAGCACAAGATGAATATGAGCCATCAGTATGATGTTGCAGCTGGTAGAGCAAGCAAAACTCTGGCTTGTGTCCATAGATGCTTCTCAAGCAAATCCTAGGATGTCATCCTCCTACTGTACTTCGCCTTGGTGAGGCTGCAGCTGCAGTACTGCATCCAGTTCTGGGCTCCTCAATTTAAAAAGGATGTGGAGAAGATTGAGAGAGTCCAGAGGAGAGCCACGTGCATGATCAGAGGGCAGGAAAACAGGCCTTATGATGAGAAGCTGAGAGCAATGGGACTTTTCAGCTTGGAAAAGCACAGGCTCAGGGGGGACCTGGTGGCTACCTCTAAGTATATAAGGGGTGTACATCAAGATTTGGGGGAACGCCATTTCACAAGAGTGCCCAAGGCCTGACAAGATTAAATGGTCACAAACTCTTCCAAGACTGTTACAGGCTAGACATAAGGAAGAACTTTTTTACTATCCGAGCCCCCAAGGTCTGGAACAGACTGCCATCGGAGGTGGTGCAAGCACCTACTCTCTACTCCTTTAAGAGACATTTGGATATTTATCTTGCTGGGATCCTTTGACCTCAGCTGACTTCCTGCTCCTGGGGCAGGGGGCTGAACTCAGTGAGCTTCTCAGGTCCTTCCTAGCCCCAAGGTCTATGAAATCTATGAAATCTAGAACTAACAGTATACTGCTGGACCAACTATTATCCCTCCATATAGCTCATTCATTGTAAATAATGGGGGAAAGATATCAAAGGATATTTGCAAGAATCAGGCTATGGGGCCCAAATCCTTGTGCCACTATGCAGTATTAGAAGCTTGGCTGGTTTCAAGGGGGCAGGGAAAGCTATTCATACCCAAAATGCCACTATTGGATGATAGCACCTGCTTCAAGTGAAGATGACCTGTGCCTTCTCAACATAGTGCAGCCACGGGAAAGGATCAGGAAACCCACAAAGCCTGTCCCAGACCATTCTCTGCTCCCATCCTACTTTTGTTACCCTACATGAAACTTTCTGAAAATAGGCAGACCTCCTGGATCTAGTATGGTTTTGCCTTCTGCAGCAAAACCATACCAGTTCCATTGCCTGGACAGAAGATGAAATTTCCTTTTGCTGCTGATATGCTGTAATTGTTGTTGTTGTTATTATTATTATTACTGAATATAGACAAGGAGAACTGAATACAAGTTAAAAACAAAATAATGGGAAATGAAATGTGATATGCCTAAAATGTAAAAAAACAATCAGGGCTTGTGGACAGAGATGATATCTTTTATTAGACCAACAAGATTTTGGCAAAATAATTCTTTAGTTGCAAGCTTTCAAGCAAAAACACCCTTCATCAGGCATCAGAGAAAAGATTGTAAAAGTTGTCTTGGGTAGAAATGAAAGTTCATATTTCATAGGATTTCACAGAGGAGTCAATAGATGGAAACCCACCCTGGGCAGCAGTTCTTAGTTGGTTAGGAGTCTCAGCAATCCTCATCACAGCCTCACAGGAGGATATCACCTCTGTCCGTGAGCCTTGATTACTTTTTCCTCTAAACCAATATGGCTACAGCCTGGATACCTGCTTCAAATGTAAGGCATTTTACATCTGCAAAAATAAAATCTTCTTGCAGTAGGTAAGATAAATTTGTCTTTGTCCTTCATAGTGAAAGACAACCACTTTTGATATCATAATTAATGTAATTCACCTGCATGTGAACTGGTTTATAGTAAGTCAGTCTCACTTACCAAAGTTCATTGGTAGATTGGTAGGACCTAATCAAACAACTCAAGATGAGATTTGCAACAGTTAGTAGCTGCTTTTGTTTAAAAAAGTTTCATTTCCAATCTAGTAATGGAGCTGAAACAGTGCCATGTAACTTGGGTGACCAACTACACATCATGAAGTGTGGCAAATAGCTTATATTATATTAAACCAATGAATAATGCATAAATGATAAATTTCTCTAACTCAGGCATTCTCGTGGGATGTGGAATTCAGATATATATTTGAATTTTGGGTAGCCTTTCCAAGGGTTGCCTGTCACTATATGAATAATTTTAAAATCACTTTATTATTTTTTGTATATCACTAGAAAGAAAAATAAAGTTAATATGTACTGGTGTTAGTTCTCAGGTTCTCAGTGTTCTCAATGTTCCAATGTTACATCTGACATTTTAAATACATGATAAAGATTGTTTTTCATGGTAACCTTCATTTTCAGTAGTAGCATTTCTTACTTGCCTATCATTTTCTGTAACCTGGGTTTCATGATTCATCACTTCTAATTTCAGTCATTTACACTAATATATAATGGAATAACAAGGGGCTTATGTATATAAAAAGCAGAAATCAGAAACATAGCTCATAATGAGGTGAAGTTAAATGTATAGGATAGAACAGAATAGAACAAAACAGAATAGAATAAGTTAATATGCGATCTGTATCTATATCAATTGGCTGGAATATTAAATTGAAATTGTGTATCTCATGGTCTCATAACTAGATTATTTTTAGTTGTTTTCTAGGTGTAATTAAACAATTGTAGTTGGGTATGTAAGTTAAATGCCCATCCCATAAGGTAATTAACAGTTATAATAGCTAGCCTTTCCCAACTAAAGCAGATTTGCACATCTATACACAAAATATTATTTTGAATAAGAACAAATGCTACAAGCCATAAGTGCTAAACAACAAATGCTGCCCAAGCTATAAATAACTTTAGTGGTAGGATTACTTGGTTTCTACGAAGCCAACATTCCATTTGCTGGGAAGTTGCTTCATTACAACGTAGCACAGAAATTAAACCCCCAAAACAAAAATTCAGAAGCAAAAGTAAAATACATTCTAAGAGAAATGCAATTCTAAGTGCTGAAGTGTTACTGTTCCTGAAGCAATTGTGACAAACTGGCCTCCGTTTTCTAGAGTCTCACTGTGGTCCTTAAAAGCAATATATATATATAAACTCTTTACATAGAAATTTTCAGCTCTAGATTCTGCAAGTGCAAAAAATAAAAATTGATCTGAGGTGATAAATTGGTAACTGGATGCTAGACTGCAGGATTTATGTGCACATCATTGTTGTGCACATAAAGCTTAATTTTGGGTTATGAAAAAGTTTGAATATAAAAATGCCTGGATTGGAAGGTAACATTAACCATGGCTGATTAATAAGACTGATTAATTTTCATATCTTGAATAACAGAATTATATAAGAAGAGGTTATTCTGGGTCTGCTAAAGCTTGAAGAGATAGATACAGGCAGTCCTCGACTTACAACATTTCTCACTGACAAAGTTTATAAATTGACACCCTGTTTCAACTTTCTGACATCAGTTTTGACTTTACAACACTTATTCTGATGCGATGCCACACCAGAGAACAAGTTTGCTGTGTCCCCCATCTCCGTAGAGAACATCTGTCCAAACTTCCTTGGACACTTTCTTTAAAAAAGCAGACAAGACTCCAGAAAACCCTGCATCCAAGACTCCTGAGAAGACTCCAGCCAAGAACCCTTCAAAACGTCCAACCAAGAGCCCTTCAGAAAGTCCAGCAAAGTCACCTCAAAGAAGTCCTTCCAAATCAGTATAATTGCTATTTACAATATAAATACTTTAATGTAGCTATATTACTCATCTATAATTTTTTGAGTACAAAATTCTGGGTTATTTTTGGTGAAGATAAGGTATTGGGCCTTGGTTCAGGAGCCAGCTCCCCATTTATGATTGTTTCCTATGGGAAAATCAGTTTTGAGTTACAGCATTTCAACTTAAGATGTGGTTTTCAGGAACCACTTGTGTTGTAAATCTGAGGACTGCCTGTATTAGAATGGGCCATAAATTGGGTAGGATTTGAAGTAATCACAAAGTGTTGCATAGTTTCCCAGAAGACAGACCAGTAGGCAGAATATACACTGAAGGAAAAAGTCTTTCAAGTTTGAAATCAAGGGATTTCTAGCTTTGGGACCATGGCCAGAAATAGATATAAGACAAATATAACTTATTTTGTTGTGGGAAGCTTTGAGACAGGAGTCTGCAGATATTTGGAATACATAGGACACAAATTCCTGATCAATATTTGTGATGTGTTCTAATAGTGCCCACAATCTACTACACATTTTCCAAGGAGAAATAAAGAGCCTCACTGTGGATCTTACAGTGTAAGAAACCAATCAGGCAAAGGTAGGTGAGAGGGGCACAGCGTTATTAGGAAGGTGGACAGCTCATACTTAAATGCATCTTGTTCAAATAAAGTTACATATGCATCGTCCTCAGATCCAATCCCACCAAAAACAGATGAAAAAATTATGCTCAGTTTCTCAAACATGTCAAGATAAGCCAGCTAGTTTCTGTATGGGTCACACCAGCAGGAGTTTTTCACAAAGATCTTATTTGTGTTGGAGGTAGTAGAAACCTTGTACGTGAGCTCAGGAAAAGTAATCATGCAGTAAACCAGAAGGGTATGAAGGTGTTGGTATGAGAAACTGACTAATGGATGGCTGAGGCTGGCACCATTGGCAGAGGGAAGAGGGATGGCATAATATAAAACAAAGAAGTTCTTTGGTATTTTAAAGTTGAACTTGGTGTGGGGAGTGGAAGGGTGGCATGGCCAGTGCCAAAACATTAAAAAATACTGTGTCATTGAAGCCAAAAAATTCCATTTGACTTTGTGACAGAAAATTTTCTGGTATTCAGGCTTTTCACTATTTATTTTCTTGAAAACATTCTGAAGTTCTGGTTTCCATTTCAAAGTATAAAGGAACAGTTTTGAAACCTCAAAAGTTGTGGCAAAAAGAATTAAGCACCTCAAGTGATTGGCACCTAAATGCTGTCAGTATCCTAGTAAGAATCTAACTATTAAGTCCTGTTTCTATGATCATAACAGGGTGCAGGTTGTACAAAGAGATCCATTTTAATTATAAACAATCTTAATATATATTTCCTCCTTATTCACCAAGAATCATTTAATGCCCCGAGATGAACGCACATTGTTTTCCTTCTATGTAGGCTGCTCCTCAGTTCAAAACAGGGAAAGGGCCCCCTCTAGGGGGCAAGTCACAAGGTACTTGACAGGAAGAAAATTTGCTTGTTTGAAAAATCGTGGGGATGTCTGTCTTAAAGCATTGGTTCCCAGGGGGGTTGAATAACTTCACTCAAACAAACCTGAACAAGCAGAGCACTGGATACATAACCAAGTAAACCCCTAAGAAGAAAGTCAGCATTAGACTTGTAAGCTACACAGTGGGAAGGAGCACAGTCCCCAGTGTACAGGTTGCTGCTGTGGGTTCTGGCTTGGACCCCATTAGAAATAAACCCTTTCAACAGGCTCAAGTAACAGGATAAAACTCTGGCTTTTTCTTTGTGCTGCTTTGTTTGCTTTGAATCCAGGCACTAACAGAAAACAGTATGAAATAAAATATGAATCAGACTCAATGTCACTGGAGTGTCCCCAAAGGTGAGCTGGCTGAGCTGGTCAAACTGAACTTGATGGCAATGCTGCCATGTTCCAGTGGGCATGCACAATGTCTGCACTGAATGTGCCACCTCCTAAACCAGGGAGGAGGCTGCTGGCTCTAGTCCTTCAGCTCTTGCTGAATACATGCAACTGACTTTGATTCCTGTTTCAGAGAAATTATGAGGATGAACTACAGCTGCCAAGTGGTTTGTCTTCCCACAACCTGTTCAAACCACCTGTCAGCCCTCTGGACAAGACAAGTACTATGGTGATGGATGCTGGTCCTTTGAGGAATAAGGGGAGGCTCGATTAGAGCTGGGATGCAGAGATCAGTAAAACCTTGTCAAGCTTGGCAAATGTCCCATGAGTCTTAGATGCTGGTCAGTAAAAAAGCAGTACCTTTTTGTAGGGTGCTTGTATTGCCAAACACCTGGAACAAAGTTGCTACATCCTGCAGCTGAGCTCTCCTTGGGCCCAGCCTAGCTTTCTGCCTTTGCAGTTCTGACCCACACATTAGGGCTAACCCAGCCCTGCCTCAATGAGTGACAGTCTCCTTTACTAGTGCCCGAGGGAACAAAGGTCCAGTCTGACCAGGGTGAGCTCTCTGCCAGGCCCAGAGGACAACGGGCTTCTGTCAGAGAGGTGCCATGGGTGGCCCAGCATGCCCTGTGGTCTCTGATGCCCTGCGGCTCCATGGCGTCCATTGCAGACAAGCAATCACACGTTGGAGGCTGTAGGCAGGAAGCAGGGGGCTGCTCCAGCTCAAGGTGCCTCAAGGCTTAGAGCCAGCGCTTCCTGCAGGTCCCCCGTGGCCAGTCTTGCCCATGGCAAACTAGCCACAGCACTACACCCGGCACTCCCACTGCCTGGCCGGCGCTCCCGCCTGCCCCCCCTGCTCGTCGCGGAAATGGGGAGCGTGGCTGAGGAGGTGCACGTGCACCCCAACATATGGCCACAGTACAGAGGCCCCGGGGCAAACTTTGAGTATCAGGCCCCGCTTTCACCAGAGATAATGCTAATACTAATTTTTAAAACGACCATTTTCGTGCCGGGCCTCCTTTCTGTCCGGGCCCGACCCTTCCCTCCTTCCCTCATGCTTGTGTCCGGCCCTGGGGGGCTGGATCCCAGCCCTGCCGTTGCTCCAGTTGGGGACCAGAGAACCCAGGCGGGCCCGTCCCTGCTGCGCGGGGCTGCGGGGAGCCGGGCCGAGCGCCCGCGGCTCAGCACCACCGGCCCGGGACAGCGCCCGCGGGTACCGCCGCGCCCAGGCTGTCGCGGAGGAGCTCTCGCCCTGACGGCGGCGCCAGCCCTCGGCGGCCCGGCGCAGAGCGGGGAGGAAGGCGGGAGCGCGAGGAGGAGGCGCCGCGGCCGCCCGCCCTGACGCGCGCGTGCGAGAGCGGGCGGGGAGATGGGGCAGCGCCGCGGATGCCGCGCGAGGCCGGGGCCGGGGCAGCGCTCCCCGCCCCGCCGGGGGCTCCGCGCTCCGTGAGGCAGCGCCCGGCTTGGGCTCCGCGCCAGGATGGTGAGTGTGTCCGCCGCGCGGTGGGGGGCCGAGACCCGGGGTGTCCCGCCCGCGCTCCCCTCACGGCCCCGCCGCCCAGCCCGCACGGTGCGGGGCGGGGAGGGCAGCGGGCGGCGCACGCTGCCAGCACGGGGCAATGAATGCCCCCTCGCCAGCCCTAGGGAGGCGGAAGGGCAGCGAGGCCGCCCCGCTCCCGTGGGGAAAGGGGAGGCGGGAGCTGTCAGCCCGGCCGGGAAAGCTAGCCTTGCCTCCCGACCGCCGTGGGCAGTGCGCGGCGTGACCTCACGGCTCTGCCGGCAGCGAGGCGAGGTCTTCACCGCCCAGAGGTGTCCCTTCGTCGGGCACCAGGCCGGCACGCAAAGGTCCGCATCCATTTGGTGCGGCCCCCAGACCCAGCACCGAGCTGCGCGCGCTCCCAGGGAGCTCCGGGTCGTGCAGCAGCGGCACGTTCGTGCGCCGCCCGGCGCCGCGGGACACCCGCCCGCAGCTCGCCGCTCTTCACACGCGGCTGTGCAGAGCTGGCGCGGAGTCCTGTGGAACATAATCCCGTCTGGAAATGAAGTTTCTGCTGCCTGGAAAACGCAGGGCTGCTCTCCCAGGCGACACCTTAGGGCCGGCACAGTCTTGAAGCCAACAACATTCAATACAAATTTTGCCTCCTGCGTAATGATGGGCCTGCTGATAGGATGAAGCCCTCACTTAAAGGCAAAATGCACACGGAGATTTGCTTAATAAGGAAGAGACTTTTCCTTTAGCTGGCACAATAGTGACGTGGAAATGTCCAGTGCAAAGTGGAAGTGGACACAGTGAAGGTTAGCATTTGGAGCCAACCTTGGCAGTCAGGGAATTTGGAGTCCATCCTCATCACTGCCATTGCCTACAACAATGGCAAAAGTGGCTTTCAACCTTTTTCACAAGGGCCCCAAAAACATTTTCAATGGAGGTGCAGATTCCTTTGAATTGTGAGGGTGGGTAGTCACATATTTGTGATCAATCAAAGTCATTTTTCACAACCCCTTAGACATAGTCTGTGGACCCCCCAGGGGTCCATGGACCACAAGTTGAAAACCACTGGAATATAGGCATAATTCAAAATCTGCTGCTGTCACAGGGGGTCTCAATATGAGCTCAGGCAGCTCAGGGTCAGGCCTTGGGTGAGTTATTTAGTCCCTAACTCTGTGTTGTTGTTGCTATTACAAAGCTATTGATTAGAATATATTTTAATGATTAACTTTTCAAATCATTATCATCTCTCTCTATATTTATCTATCTACCTGTATTTGTGTGCATATGTAAACAAAACACACAGTAAGACATAACAGAGCCAATTTTACTTTGTCCTGCAGATTTACAGTGTGAAATTTGTGAAATATTGTGAGATTTGTCAGTTGGACTGAATTTTTTAAAATCTGTACCTTTTCCCATATGCTCGTATTTGCTTTTGCAGTATGGATTTATAAATACATGCCTGAAGTCTCTAGTGGTTGAGAAATATGGTGAAGAAACCTGGGAAAAATTAAGGTAAGTCATTCCTACAAAATTGAATAAATTAAGTGTAAAGGAGTTTAGTAGCGTGCATAGGATCACAATCTCTCACTATGATGTAAAACCTAAGCAATTATTAAAAATAACTCATAAGGCAAAGACAAGATTTTTACACTGTTGTACTTTCATCATATCACTTTAATCTGTCCTGATTACTTTATATATTATGCCAAATAATTAGGGGTGAAATTTTGTCCAATGAGTATTTGTGCAATAGTCACACTTGCTTATTGTACTATTACTGAAAAGTAATTATGCTGAATAGATGCTGCCCTTATTTTGAAGTCAATTTAACTTGAGAATCTCAGGCACAAACAATTAAATGTAATTGAAAACATCATATTCTCTCCCCTTCACATTTTTGTTTGAAAGGTTTTATCCAATTTTACATGAAAATAAAGAAATAGTAATAAAGAAAATTAGTTACCACGGTATATAGGCCATGATGTAAAACCCACTGAACTAATAGAAAGAGCCTATGGTGACCCAAGAGCTTAACAGTATGAACCATAACCTACAATAAGCCAATGGAAGAGAAGAAATAGGTATCTCTTGTCAGTACAGAATCTAATGAAATGGGACCTTAGTTCTTGATTGGAGTACAGAAGTCCTACCATGAAATAAAATAATAAATATACATGGACTCATACACACAGGTACTTAAATATACTTTAACGCTTTACTGCCTTCAAAGGGATTACTCACATGAGTAAAAACTGCAGGACTGAGGCCTGTTTGATTATTCTGTCCTTAGCAGGCACTGCCTAATCCAATTTAAATTAATAAAGAAAGGCCATGCTCAGATGTCATAGTGCTGACTGATTAAGAAATGTAGAATGGGAATGGAGTCTAAGTAAGGCAAACAATCTGGGCTCCTTAATTCTGTTCTGTTTAGGGCAATCTAGAGACAGAATATCACTTTTGTTGCAGGATCCAAGCAGGAGTTCAGGATTCATTTTTGACTTTTGAAGTTTACCAAGATGAGATCACAATGCTGCTAATTGATAAAGCCTGCAAAATGTTAGGTATGTTTCACATCACATTAAATATTTCCAGCCCAGACCTACATCTCTGGGCAACAGTCCAGGTCATAGCCCACTTCCTCAATCTTAAAATTTCCTGCTTGTATCAAAAAACCTTTGCATTTATCATTATGATTCCATTTCAGAGCATTACTATAACTCCTCAATCTAGTTTTTTTTGTTAACATATCTTTGTTTTTCAAGGTGTTCCCTCTGATATGGTTCTGAAGCAGTTTGGAGAGTATTTCTTTGAGTTTTGCAAACGATCAGGCTATGACCATATGTTAAGAACCTTGGGTGGAAATCTCTACGAGTTCATAGAAAACCTGGATTCATTGCACAGCTACTTATCTCTTTCTTATCAGGCAAGTTTAAATAATAACTAGTGAGCAGTTATAGATGAAAACTTAAGCATAAACACACAAGAGAGAATTTTATCACCTGAATGAAATATGTTTATAAACCAGCCCTTTTATGCATTGAAATGACTTATTCTGATGCCTTAAGGAAAAAAAGATCTTCAACGTAACCTTTAATATTAGATATAAAGCTACTTAGTACTTCGGGTCAAAGTATAGTAGATTTTTCTAGAGAAATAAGGATTTTTTTCTGATAAACCTCAAGTGAAACTAGAAAATCACTACCATCAAGTGCTGCTTTTTATTTTGCCAATATGCTTTTATGCAGCTTTTTATTGTGCTAGAAAAGGTATTTAACTTTTTCCTCTTCTTTCCCCTGCTCCAGGAAATGAATGCACCTTCTTTTAGAGTAGAAAATAATGAAGATGGGTCAATGCATTTACATTACTACTCAGATAGAAGAGGTCTATGCCATATTGTTCCAGGTAAAGATGCATACTATAGCTTAGGTAGAAATGCATACATGGACTGATTCATAATATGTTTGCATCTATTTCTTGCTCAGGTTTCAAAAGTTCTATGACTGAGGATTGTCTGTGGAATTGAAAGCTTGACAGATTTTCAACTGCCTTTTAGATATTTGACCTTTATAGCTTGATTTTTCGGAGAAGCTGTGTGGGTGCAGCTCCTACTGACAGGAACACGTGCAGGAATTGTGAGGGCTTAGCAGTTCTGAAAAAGATCAGAGTTTTACAATGGAAAGTGTGGAAGTCTCTACTGTATGCTGTAGAGACAAGGTGTTATTTTTAGTTCTTAATAACTTGTGTCCCCAAAATAACTACAGTGGAGCACAGCAATACCACCCCAGTCCCCGCCTGCTCTCTGAGTGCCGCCTGACTTCTATTTCTCACCTCCTTTAACTTCGGTGACCAGGGATTGTGCCATCTCCCACTGCCAGTAAAACTACTACCTTCAAAATTTACCCAAGAAAAAATCATTATTGAACTCCATTCAGGACTGGGCATGATACTGATATTTGCAGAAATAAAAATCTTCATTCAGAAACCCAGTCCTGTGAATTTTGAATTTTCACAATTATATTGATGTAGTGGTTACATAGAATTAGGACTAGGATCAATATGATTAAATAGATGCCCCTGCACAGAAACTTTTACTTTAAAGTGCAATCAACTCTCCCCCTTTATTTCCTTGTTACACAGTGGAACTCACAGCTATTTGAGACTTCAATGATTTTTAGAAATGCAGAGTAATTTTTCATATCACTGTCATGGTGCAATATTGCACTGAACAGCCACATATTAATATATAGAACTGGGAGTAATGATAATGCATCTTGATAAAATACTTTGAGAGATAGAATTCTCTTTGACTGCCTAAATAAGGTCAAACTGCAAGAAAGTTATTTTAAAAAACACATTCATAGCAATACTCTATAATCTTCTCAAAATATACATCAGTTAAAATAGTTCCAGTCAATTCTTCTACAGAATAATTATTTTCTTGATGCATGACAATGAGAAGTGGACATGCCGGAGGGCAGGGAACAACTACAAGCAGACCTGGAGAGGTTGGACATGTGGGCGGAAAGCAACAGAATGCAATTCAACAAGGAGAAATGCAAAGTGCTGCACCTAGGGCGGAAAAATGTCCAGCATATCTATGCTGGTCAGACCGCAGCTGAAATACTGTGTGGAGTTTTGGGCACCACACTTCAAGAGGGATGTGGATAACCTGCAGGGTCCAGAGAAGGGCCACTTGTATGGTTAAGGGCTTGCAGGCCAAGCCCTATGAGGAGAGACTGGGGCACCTGGACCTCTTCAGTCTCTGCAGCAGAAGGTTGAGAGGTGACCTTGTGGCTGCCTATAAGTTCATCACGGGGGCACAGAAGGGAATTGGTGAGGTTTTATTCACCAAGGCACCCCCGGAGGTTACGAGAAATAATGGCCACAAGGTAGCAGAGAACAGATTTAGACTATACATTAGGAAGTACTTCTTCACAGTTATAGTGGCCAAGGTCTGGAATGGGCTCCCAAGGGAGGTGGTGCTCTCCCCTACCCTGGGGGTCTTCAAGAGGAGGTTAGATAAGCATCTAGGTGGGGTCATCTGAACCCAGCACTCTTTCCTGCCTATGCAGGGGGTCAGACTCAATGATCTATTGAGGTCCCTTACGACCCTAGCATCTATGAATCTATTAGCTAGGCTGAGACTAAGACAACACAGCACACTCCACTGACATCTTTTCCACACTTGAAGAAATGAATTTTACCTCCAAAATCTTGTCTCATCTCCTGTTTGGTACAATGACAGATATCACCAAAAAAACCTTTCTTATCACATATTTCCTGAACCATCATAGCTACAACAACGCTACAACTCTATGATTAAACACCACATGATAGTTGGAATAGGTAAATCCCCAATACCACCCCTCCACCACACAAGATTTACCTGGATTTTGAATCTGGGCACAAGGAAGCAGAAGTAGGTTGGAGAGGAGTATGTATTAGCTGATTATTTAGAGACAGTAAGGAGAACTAGAAATATACCAACCCTCCATGCCTCAGACAGCCAATTACGGTGTGGTAATCAGCTGAAACAGCAAAGTACCCTACTGCCCCATCACTGTTCACATAAAACAGGAACTCCTATTTCAGTAGCATGCCCCCTCCTGGGGCACCTCCTGGGTGGTCGCAGCTGCAAGTTACCCTTGGCTTAGGGCTGAATCTAAATGGCTCACTCTAGCTCTTAGAGAATGTTTCAGGCTCTGGGGATTTTCTTCATTAACTTAATTTGTGTTGTGCATAGTTATCTGTGTTCCTATATTATCTTGGGGCCAGATCCACAGCTGATATAAATTGCCTTTGTTCTATGTAAAACCAACAGATGTATGCAGACTTATATCAGCTCAAGATCTAGTCCCAACTACTTACCTTGGAATAAGTAGTCCAACTACTGATTCATGACTATGCGATCTTGCACACTAGCTATCTAAACCCCAATCAGTACAGCATAAGTCACCTATAATTTAGCTGATCTAATACATGGCATTGCAAATATAGTTGTTAAAATGGAAGATTTTTGACAGCATTCTGTCTTTTGTTTCCATCTAGGAATCATTGGTGCAGCAGCCCTGGATTTTTTCAACACTGAAATTTCAATGGAAATAGTCAATCAGACAGAAGAGGAAGAAAGGACTGGGAAAAAAGAACACATTGTTTTCCTTGTCACTCAAAAACCTGTATTTTCATATAACAAGAGAGAGAAATTTTCTTCCTTACCACAATATCTTGCTGATTCTGGAAGGCAAAGTGAAAAACTACTGAATAAGGTATTTTTATATTCCTATTCCTGCAAATAGTAATTACTTATTAATACAATTGCTGAGACTTTTTACCCAATTTTAGATGATTGTTGCATATCTTCTTTAAGTTTCCCAACACCTCAAATATTGCCTCTAAGTTTGCGTGACTTCATGGATATAACTCCATTTTTGGATGAGTACTTTTGGGTGCCCATGTTGAATTGCCCAAAGGGAATTTGCATGCGGATACCAGTTAGATGCCTAAATAGCTAACTTGCATATTTATGTTCTTCTCCAGGTGTGCAAAAATCTGTACACCAAAAACAACTACATGTAAAGACTCATGACATACAATGGTGGCAATTCAATTTCAAAAGTTGGGTCTGGGAACTTTGAAAATATATCATTGATATTTCTTTCTTTTTCATATAAGGTTTATTTCTTTGGGTCAGATCTTTAGCTTCTGTAAAATGATATATCTTCTTTTGAAGTAAATGGGTTTGTGCTGATTTTACATGTGAGACCTGATCCATTTTGCTTTACTTGCTAGAAAGATTTAAAAAAAGAGAGAAGGGAAAGCAAAGCCGAATGTTTCAGTTAGTCTTATTTTGCAGGACCTTGAAAAAGCTGTGAATAAGATTAGAGATAGAACAAGCCTTGTTCCTGTTCGTCCTGTCAAAAAAAGTCACTGGGCGACAATAAGAGGAATTGTTACATTAGGAAAAGGTAAGAGGGAGATCATTCACAAGGATTTGGACATAATTTATTAATAACTGAAATGTGATATTCAGTGAATCACCCACATCTCACTTCCTTTACCTTATGCCCATTCATCTTTTCAAAATGTTGTTGTTTCAAGTTCCTTCACTGGGATAACTGTTTTCCAATAGTCATAAATAAATTAGCATGCTTACCAGTTGGATGTATCATGTCTCTCCCATCTTTAAAGTAGAGTTCCACTCTCAAAAGTGCTCCAGCAAAAATGGCATCACAAAGGTGTTTTTTTTTAACTTAATGTTTCTCACTTATTTCCAGATCAAATGGCCTCAGCTTAAAAATAAAAACCACACTTTTCAATTTAGCACCTGATATTCAAGCTGGTATCTTTCTTTTCAACTTTAATAGGTTCTGAAGACCAAGCTGTAGCTTTCAGGAGATCTGTGCTAACCAGTGACATCTAATTGTGCCCTTGGGGACACCTGTGTACCTATTGCTATTAACAGGTTTGTAGGAAGGTAGCAGCTGAGAGGCTTCTGTGAGGATTCCACAAGAAGAATTGGAATCCAGCTCTTTCTCTAACAGGTGTCTTAGATCCAGAAAAAAGTTTTCATTCCTCTACACCCTTTCAGAACTAAGATCGACAAATCTGACTCAGAACACACAAAACCATGAATATGGAAACCACGTAAAGAGTAGGTTTAATTAGTTTTAGAGCAGAACTGTACTTCAAAATTAACAAAATTACCTAATTTCCTCATGTAATAGGTTTGAAAGCTCAAAGTTACCATGGGCCTGAATTACAAAAATGATATATTATGATTTACTTCAACCTGAGTTCAACTCTTTCTGAGAGAACCTTCATGCCATAGACCAAATATCTGCACATATGAGATTTTGGCTCAGATCCTTCAAAAGGACCAATGGGATCTATGGCACCCAGACGTCACTGAGAAAATGGATCTGTGGTCCTAAATCTTTTTTCTGTAAAAGTTATATAGCAACTGGCAAACTATTTTAAATGGCAGCGCTAGATACATTTCCTTGTGAGTATAGCAGGGGCAATCACCTAAGTATTTATACATTCAAAGAACATCAAGTCTTACAGCTACCCATCTATTTTCATTGTTTTGACATCGTTTCACGCATCTAAAGGTTCATATTTTTCTGTGTTTAGGTTTTTAAACTTTTTCAACCAAATCAATTTGAGATGGGTAAGCAGCTTTATATTTCTCTATAGAGCATTTACTGCACATAAATATCTGCATGCATGTATTTGCACCCACATATTTTTTTATTTTGTTTTACTTTATTCTGTCATGCAGTCCTGTAAGATCAGGTACTGCAGAGAAATACTGATCAGATTTGAGTTGCAACATGTTTGAAAGCTGCAGATTTATCTTACTGCAGGTAAACTACTGAGAGGATTTGATCCTGTTTATCCTAAGACCCTCTGGATAGACACCAAAACATTTTGCAATGGACTGCCTTTCCATATTGTTTTTGACAAAGAGGTAAGGCAAGCATATGGGAAGTCAGTTTTACACACACAAGCCGCATTGCTATGTTATTTGTTCTATTTTCATTGTACATATAGGACCATCTTGCACTGTTGCGCTCCATACATAGTGCATACCCATGGTTAACATCAGTGGAAGTTCTGCATGTAGATTGGTGGGAAGACACCACACATATTAGCAACCAGATACAGTAACTCCATTGAAATTTCTGCAGGCGAAGTGGCAGTATAAGGTCTAAAAAGCACGTAATAGTCTACTAATTATCAAACATGTTTGTGACTTGGATTCTCTAAGTAATAATGGCTCTTTCTGTGTCACCTGGGTTGTCCAGAAATATGACCCATACTCCTCTACAGCTATATTCTTGTACCCATTCAGCTTGCAATTCCTCATCTGCACAGTGACTTCTGTGACGCCTTTCTGATAACTGGGACTCTGCATCCAGCAGAAAACCAAGATACACACTAAGGCTAATGATCCAAGGAGCCCAGCCCACAGTAGGAGAAATCCAGCATCTCTTCACACCCATTGAAAGGAATCTGAGCCATTTTCCTTCCACCTAGATGTATCTGCCACAAAAAGGTTGATATGAAGAGCATTGTTCTCCTAAGCGGTTATGAGTGGGGCTCCCAAATTTGCTAGTTTCTCTTAACTCATTTTTTTTTTAACCAAGAAAATATTAGTAGGAGCAGGGAAGCAAAGATAAGAGAGGCATTTATGAAAAATGATTATTCATTGTGATGCTTGAGTAGTGAGGAAGAAATTTTGCAATACTGATATGCTATTCACTTCAGTGTCATAAGTCTTTCTAGGCATTTAATCATCAGCACCTCAACCAAATTCTTAGTACAGAATACAGGCTTGGTTTTACACCCATCAGTGGGAGCTGATGCAGGTTCTCATTGGTTATGCAGCTACCATCGTTTTGGAAAGTAAGGAGAAGAAAATAGGGAATTATGAGTGTTCAAGAGAACTTGTCCCCTTAAAAACTGATGGGAAGGTGATGCCTGAAAAAGGGAAACAGTGGTCATTGTTTTCCATTTCATAGTTAATATGTGCCAGCACACTTAGTACCACAGCTGTTTCCTATTCTGAATACAGGGAATGATTTTTTCTCAGATAGCAATTACTACAAATTTATGGCTCTGGTCTGCTATATTTTTATATTTATAAATATTTTTATATTTCTAATAAATATCCAGTTTTAAATTTTAAAAATAAATGCTGCAAGCATCCATCCCAAGCTATGTCTTCTACAAAACTGAACACTCCTACCAATCACATTATACAAGTTAAACTGACCAGCATTGTATTTACAATCCTTTTTAATAACCACTGTGATGTGATCACAACACACCTGAAAGAAAGTTGAAAGAAATGATACAATCCTTTTTAATTTAAAATGATTTTTTCCCTCAGTCACCATAATATTGCTATATACCAGGGGACATGGAATTACTGAGGAAGTGTGAAAGAGCTTCATGAGTCTTAAAATAATATTATTTACGTACTATTCTCAACTGAATTGAAAATGACTCGGTGCTTTGTCATTACTAATCATTCATATTCTACAGCATATCACTGTTAAAATGTACCTATTTCTCTTCTCTCTGACGTTGTTTCGAACAGTGAAATCAGAGGAATTACATTGCACTTATACAGAAGTAAGCTAGAAGATGAGAGAGAGCCATTATGTATATAAAACTGAGAATTCAGTGAATATTAGGGCTGTGTGAAGGTTTGGTCCCTCATTCGATTTGGCGGAGATTCAGCCCAATTCAGTAGCCAAATCTCCAAATCCTAATCAAATTAGAGGACCTTTTAATCTCTTTGAATCGAATTGGAACCCTCTGAATCAACTCAGAGATTCAGACACAGACACAGCTTTGAAGGTTTTTTCTGCATACTTCTAGGTAGCAGGTGGCTCATGAATGCTGTGATGCTGGGGCGCATGGAGTGTCCCACAGAAGTGCGGGGGGCTCCTCAGTGCACTTGGCAGCAGACCTGGAAGTGAACCAGAGGCACTTCCAGTCTGCCAGAAAACATGTTGGGGGCCACCTGTACTTCCCAGCTTGGCAACTGGTGCCTCCTAGGTCTGGGGGGGCACCCAGAGTCCCCCCTGCAACCAATTGCTGAGCCAGGGAGGCAGAGGTGGGGCTGCGTGCTCCCTGATGAACCTGGAAGTGAGTGGACCGGAAGTACTTCCAGGTTGGCTGCCAAGCACGTGAGGGCCCCTCAATGCTCCTGTGGGATGCTCCATCCACCCATCCATCCACGAGCTATGCCTGGTACCTTGAGGTATGTAGAAAAGCATTGAAAGCTGTGTCTATGGCCAAATTGCTGATTCTCCTGTAGCAGGCTCACCTTTCAGAGCATGGGTTGAGTCCCAGGCTTGAGATCCTGCTGTTTTGATTGGTGGAGCCCATCCACCAATCAGGATATAGCAGGAGAAATAAAGTCATGCTCCTTTCCTGAGAGGAGGGGGAGAAGAATGCCACCGGACCTGATTGAAGACTGTAAACTGTCAGGTCCATAAGATTTCAGGGGCGAAGCCCTGGAGCGTATAAAAGGAACTGCCTGCCCAGCACGAGGGCAGATGCAGTGAGGAACTCAAGAAGAGCAGAGCCAAGAAAAACTGGGGAGCTCTGCCCCAGCGGGCAATAGACCCAAGGCTCCTGGATGTGCCACTGGAGGAGGAGCCTTGGGAGTGGTACAAGACTGCTCACCCTGTTGACGGTACACAGAGGTCAGTGCGTGGAGACCCCGTCCTGGGAGCAGTGTGAGGCTGCTTGGGCTCATTATGGTGCATAGTTTGGTGCATGGAGCCCAGGCTTTGGGAGCCGCAAGCAGTGACTCAAGCCTGCAACCCTGGCAGGGCCAGTGGACCACATGGTGTGCAGGGCATCCCATGGGGAAAAGGTCTTGGGGCTGTAGTGAGGCAGCTCAGGCCCCACAT
Source organism: Caiman crocodilus (assembly GCA_030014935.1). Classification (NCBI taxonomy): domain Eukaryota; kingdom Metazoa; phylum Chordata; order Crocodylia; family Alligatoridae; genus Caiman; species Caiman crocodilus. The sequence continues at coordinate 36,215,144 of JAGPOW010001918.1, read as the reverse complement.
CCTGGCAAGCGGCCAGGTTCCATGGTGTGCAGGGCGATGCATGGGCCCGAGCCTTGGGAGCCAGGGAGTAGAGAAAGATGCTTGAGTTAGCCACCTGGCATGAAGATGGCTGGCTGGAACCTGAAGGGCCCGGTCTGTGCTAAGAGAGCCCTCAATGCTGAGCCAGGGCATGGGGAAATGGTAGTGCTGCAGTGTGAAGCCCAGCACCCAAGAGCCAGCAGCAGCGGTGCAGCATCTGAGAGGAGCTGAGCCCTTGGTGTGCAGAGCGAGGCACAGGATGGAGAGAGGAGCCCAGTGGTGCAGAAGACGCCTGGAGAGTTGCTCCAACAGAGGAGACCCCATCAAGCTGCGCCCTGACCACCACCACCTGAAGGAGTGTGAGTCATTGGGCCCTCATTGGAAGGAGGGCAATCTCTTGCCATGGGTCAGGGACTATATTAAGGAATAGATGTTATTAAGATTGTTCATGTTTTGCCTTATATTTTGTAATTGACATGTTGTATTGTGATGTTGTAAATAGTGTTATTTAGAATTTGACCTTGGTTATTGGTTAGTGTTTTCCGTGTAAATATATGTATATGATATTTAGTTTTATGTTTATGTATATTATAACTTAACTTGTATATAGCTAAGAACTTTGGGCTTGGGCTAACTCTATAGAGGAAAGAGGAATCTGTTTGAAATTCTGATATCCCTCTCACAGCACCCCCTCCTGCCTACTCATCCCATCCAGTTGAGAATAGGGCACACCCTTGGGTGTACCCAGGTTACACTCCAAATCAGCATCAAATCTTCAGATTCGTCTGAATTGACTTGGGGACAGTAATACGAATCAACAAATCGAATCACTGTCTCCAATTTGGGCTGAATCCAAACCAAAATTGAATAGGGCCCATTTTACACATCCCTAGTGAATATTAACACTGAATAGTCTTAACAAGATTCTGTTCTTTGGGTAATATCTTGCCATCAAAGACAGGGACACCTTGTATTTCAATACCAGTTCTCAAGTCCCAATCAACATTTTTTGTGCTAATAAGAAAGAACTAATGCAAAAAAGCCATATATTTGCAGTAAGAAGTTGGTTGAGTGTGTCTGTCTCTAAGTGCATTTGCAAACAGCATTTGACTGTAGCTCATTGCAAGTGTTGGTTCAGATTACTGTTTGCTGGAGCCAAACAGAATATAAATTGTAATATGGTATCTGTTGTTTTCAAGCTCAGGGTAAAGCAAGCTGGAGTGAGCATCCAGAAGATTGTTCCTGGCCTTCAGACTATGGGGATCCACCTGGATCACTACTTCAGTATTGTGCACCCAGAAGTGACATTCACCATCTCTAGTGTTCAGAAATTTATCAATAGTCAGTTTGTTTTCCGCACAAGGCGGGAGATGATGCCGGAGTCCTGGAAACAACGTCCAATGCTAGAGCTCAGAGGTACAGAAGGTTCTTATTAAACCAAAACTAATCATAGGGTTAAAATTGTTGATTTTAATGTCCCCATATCTCTGCGGAGTGGTTCTAATATCACTTCTAGCTATGGGAGAGATTCCTTATCCAAAGAGGTCACTTCAATACCCAGCTTCTGGGGTATTCAAATAATGTAAGATCTAGGGTGACCGCATGTCCTGTTTTAGCCAGAACAGTCCTGGATTTCAGAAGCTGGTCCCAGCTGACTGTTGACAATTATAATGGGTGTCCCAGAAATGCAGGGGCATGGGATGCAGTCTGGCCAGAGTTGGAACAGCGCAGAGCACCCTGTATACAACCCCATGCCTGCCAACTTGTAAGCAGCCCTGCCTTTGCTGATAATATCCAAGATTTCCCAGTTGGTGTCCCAGATTTCTGAGATTTCCATATGGTCAGCCTAATAAGATCAAGCCTACAAAGTTAGACTCTGCTTTCAGTACCATGAGAACGCTACTAAGTTATACGAGTGCTATGGAGAATAGCAGTTGACTATGAAATAACCTGATTTTTCTTTTTTTTTTTAAGTTGAAAAAGTGACTGCTATATTTTATCTCCCCTTATCTCTGCCCCTGCAAGTGGAGCAGAAAAAAATCCCCTCCTGCTGCTACAAACTTTCTTTAATAAAGCAGTTAACAATCTTTATATAGAATTATGTTTTTTGTTCTGCAGAGGAAGCCAGCTAGCACAGGGGGCACCAATTCCCAGAGCTCTGATAGCATCATTAGGTTATCAGTGACCTTGGTACTAAGGAAAGTAAGCAAAACCTTAGGCAAGCATTTCACTGTCATATAATAAAATATAACTGCTGTCAATAAGCATTTCCATTTCCACCTGTAGCAATTAAAAGGAAACTTGGTGTAAAAATTCTTCATTTGAAAGAAAACAGATGCCCTCAACTGTGCTATCACACCTTGAGTTGAGGAAATGATTAAAACCTGAACTAGGTACCTGAATTTAGGTACCTGAATGATTAAAACCTGAACCTGAACCTGAATTTAAACTAGGTAAACCTAGTTTATACCATTTATGTGGTGGGAAGTTTCTTTACTATTTGCATTTCTTTCAAATTCAGACAAGGAAAATAAACTAGTCATACTTTTGCTTTTGTTTGTAATCATTAAAAAGTTCAGATTTTCATTCCTGCATCTTTCCCTTCCTTAAAAATATGGAATGGTTTGCACATTAAAATGATTATGAAAAAATACATTTAATTTGCTTTATTTTCCTTCAGAGGAAGTGGTATTGAATGGTGCTCTGATCAGTCTACGTAATAACAACAAATTGCAGTTTAAAAATGAAAAGGAACAGAAGTGTCTTAATTATTTTTCTTATGTTTTACCTTAGGAATATCATTAATGTCAACTCTGATATTACCTATATTTGCTGGAGATCATCTCAAAGGATTCTCAAATGTTTTGGGAAGTCTGAGAAGCCAACACCTCAAAAGCAATGAGAGGCAGGGAGGAAATAGACTCTGGCAGGCTTTGCATGTGAGAGCAAACAATTGAAGAGTCACATAATCTAAGTAATGGTTTTAGGAGAAAGGTCTTTGTTGCAGAACTGTGGATGGATTTGATTTGGATAAGACAATATGTGCCATTTTTGCCACACTGGCTCTTTTATCTCACCACCTTCCTGCTGGCTGCTTCGAAACTTGAAACATTTTGAAACTTTCAAAACATTTTGACTAGCCTCATTTTGTTCTGAGGCTGTTTCAAAGCCCTTCGTTTTGATTCAATTTCACTGTTTCAAGCTCAAAATGAACTGACACAGTGTCAAATCAAAACAGCTGGCGAAATTTTGCACAGCCCCAGTGACTGCTTCTCATGCCCTGAAACTTCCTTCTTGCCCAGCATAGTCCAAGTGGTATTCTGGGAAAGTGACAGTTTTCTTTGGTGCCATATACCTAAGGACCAGCAATTGTCCTAAGAGCTAAGACTCTCCCAGTAGTGAAGAGTAGATGTGCTTTCTTTCCATCTCTATCACTGTCTTTCTTGTTTTTTATAATTAGGACAAATGATCTGGATGGAGTCCTTGCAGTGCATGTTATATCTCTGTTCACCTTTACTACGCACTTTGCATGAGCTAGAAGAGAGGCAGATGCATATTGCAGACATAGCACCCCATGATGTCACCAGGGATTTGATTCTTCTTAATCAGCAAAGACTGGCAGAGATGGAGCTCTCCAACCAACTGGAGAGGAAGAAAGAGGAATTGCGGATATTATCAAAGCACCTAGAAGAAGAAAAGAAAAAGACAGAAGCTCTGCTGTATGCTATGCTTCCTAAGCATGTGGCCAATCAGCTAAAAGAAGGGAAACGGGTTGAGGCAGGTGAATATGATACAGTTATATCAAAATGCAAGTCTCTGATTTATGTTAGATTTGGGGGCTACGTGCCATGCTCTTGGCTGGGGTGTGGAAAAGATTTGGTCACAGGCAGTACAGACTATATGGCCCCAGGGCTATCTGCATGCTGTCTTTGTCTACCCACTCACAGTAAACAAAGCACGGGTGACCTTACAACCTAGGTACATGATGGAAGAAGGGGCAGGAGTGAAATAAGGAAGAGGGAGTAAAAAACCAAGAGGAGGAGATTGAAGAAACTGATCTTCTCCAGGAAAACTTCCTCAGTGCCTCTAAAATATTTTTTGTTCAGGACAGCACCCAAGGAAATGGGCTTTGTGCATATTCTTGCTGTTAAGCCCTTACTGAAGTACCTTGAGGAATCAGGTACTCTTTTGTTTTTGCTTGCCTCCTTTTCGTTGTAGAGAGGTGTGTATATTGTTCAAAATGGGTTGATGTTCCTATATTTGATATAATATTATATCAGATTCTTCCTTATGCATGTGAATCAAAAGAACTCTAAAAATGTTGTTATTTTCTAAAAACGTAGCAAAAAAGACAAACTGAGCAAAAAAAGTCTTTTGTTTGCATAGCAGAAAGAGTTACAGATTGCTATCGCCTATTAGAATGATTCAACACTGGCTTTTCTGCCCACAGGAGAGTTTAAAGAATGCACCATATTGTTCAGTGATGTTGTGACCTTTACCAACATTTGTGCCCAGTGTGAACCTATCCAGATAGTCCTCATGTTAAATTCAATGTACCTGCGATTTGACAGGCTAACAACAGTGCATGATGTCTACAAGGTATTTATTTATTAATACTAGCTGCAGAAATTTCTATGAAACTGATTTTATTTGATTGTCTTTGTTGTCCCTTCCAAAGGTTTTTTTTTAAAGTTAAACATTAAAGATTGGATTACTATGGTGGCCATTAAGAGAAACTAAAGCTATTTGTCTCATACCTTTAGTTTTAATTTGTTTCCTTATATTTAATTCACCCCATTACGTATGTTATCTTCAGTATTTTGTAATGAAAATTAACCAACATGCTGAGTTATAGTTAATGCATTTAAATGATACAAATGTGAGTGTAACTATGCTTATCTAATGCTTTTAAGTTTTCCTTATAGTAATGTGAAGTGGAAGATTTTAATCTTCTCTTCCATTGCTCTTGTAATAAAGTAGTTACTTGCTCCTCATTTTGCTATCACTGATATCAGGAGAGGTGTTCTCCAGAACACCTCTTTTTGTACTGCCAGTGGCCCAACCACAGTGGTAAGACATCCATATGAAACTCATCTAAATTATTACACAGTTTAAAAAGCTTTTATATTTTCCCTTAAAACATGTATATCTTACATCATCATATCTCTAATGATTAGGTTCTGTTGTCAGCAGCACTTTCAACAATGCTCAGTTAATGGTGATGGGAGATGAACTTTCATTAAAACACACTACAGGCTTTTTCTCTAGTATACTGTGGTGGCCATATCCTTACTGGCTTAAATCATAGAGATGTTTTGACTTCTGTGAAGCTACATGGATTAGATCACGTAAAGATCTAGCCCTAGTTTTTTCTGTCTCATACAACCATAAATCTTTGTGCAGATAGAAATGGCAAAGGGTCAATTCCTGAGCCTCACGCATGGTAAAATGCATGGTTAAAAACATTAGAATTTCTACTTTGAAGTACAACCCCCCCCCCCCCCCGCCTTACCCAGAGCCTAGTACTGTAAGCAATTGGAGGTTTCAGTATCTGCCACATAGATTTTAAATGAGCCTAACACTATAAATCATGTACCTAGCCAAGCTTATCTATCACCATGATATTCTTCCTTCAACGCCAGCAAGCAAGTTTTAGTAAATAGTGGGTATTAGAGTGCTTGAAGTCTAGATGACAGTTTTAAGGAAATGAAACATTAAAATTGATCCAAGAAACCTAGGCCAAGCTAATAAATGGTTGAAGCTACAAATAAATCCTATTAAATAAAATATCTTGTCACAGTATGAAAATAATTAAAAGAACTGTTTGCATTAGTGACTTGTATATATTCTTTTCTATAGAAAATTACCAGCTTTAACATTATGTAGGTCACCTTAATGGGAGATGTGCATAGAAACAGTTGTCCTATCTAATATATTATATTGTTTTAAGTTATTGCAGGGATTGTGAACCAGGGGTATGCATAGGCCCAGGGGTACATAAGAAGGCCCTGGGGGGTATGCACGGGAGAGCAGGGACAGACCGCCACCATGCACCATCCCACACTCCCACATGTCATCCTGGATGTGGGGGGCTGAGAGCTTTCATGCAATGGCTGCCACCACTCTCCCTCCCCACCCCCATCACTGCTGCTCTGTACCTGGCCACTGGGGGTACATTGATCCAAAAAGGTTGCTAACCCCTGAGTTATTACATTAAAGGGATGCCCAAGGAACAGATTTGGTGCTTGGTTTCCTACTGGTGTTTAGGCAAAATAACCTAATAAATCTAATTTAAACTAATCACTCATACAATGATGACGAATTTAACAATGAAACCTAAGGGTTTGGAGAATTTTCTCACACATGAATGGTTTTGAACAATGAATCAATACACTTGAGATTTCTACTGTTTAAATAAGCAGTCTCTCTTCCTGGAACTCTCTTTGTATAACCTGTTTATAGGGCCAAAACCCACTGTACTTTCTCAGGAACAACTACTGCTCACTTCAGTAGAATTTGTGCCGGAGAAAGGATTAAGCCTTTAGGACCTGGCCCATATTAAAGACTACCAAACTACCCCATATCAACAGCAGGTTGCAGTAGTACAATTTACTGTATGGAGGGATTTTATGTATTAGAATGTCCACTTTCACTCACACTCTAATGTGTGTAATCCATAACAACTAAATTGGCACGTTTTTTTTTTCACTTTGTCTTAAAACTGTCACTTTGAATAAAAGTCCTCAATGTACAATATTGTTTCTCTTTAAAAAAAGATACCTTTAAAGCCTAATTTGTGAATCAGACAGCCAAGCCATCTCTTATCGGCTTTCAGTAAAACAGGGTGGGTCCTCAATATATTGGACCAGGGGTTGGCAATGTTTCCTGGGCTGGAGGGGGAGAGAAGGCGGTGGGGGAGGGCTGGGATGGCCTTGTTTGGGTCTGAGGTGGGTGGGCATGGTGCAGGCAGAGTTTCTTGGCCCTGCAGGCTGGATCCAAACCATAGGTGCCAACTAGGGCTGTGTGAAATTTCACCAGCCATTTCATTTTGATACTGTTTTGATCAATTTCGAGGTCAAAACAGCAAAATCAGAATGAAATAAATGCCATCGAAATAGCCTCGAAACAAAATGAGGATAGTCAAAACATCTCAAAAGTTGAAATGTTTCATCCATAGGCTGGGGATGGGAAGTCAGTCCAGCTGGGCTGATTTCTCATCCCCCACACTAGATCCCCATCCCACAAAAAGTGCTAGATTGCGTAGGGCACGGGAGGCAGCCCAGCTGGGCTGCTTTCCCATCTCCAGCACTAGATCATGTGGGGGGTGGAAGGCAACCCAGCTAGGCTGTTTTCCCATCCCCTGTGTTAGAAACTAGAAATTATGAAACTATCTAGCATGGGGCATGGGCAGTCAGCCCACCTGGGCTAACTTCCCATACCCAGAGAAATGTTGAAACAGCCTTTCTGTTTCAACAGAATGAAATGGAACAGCTGTTTCAACTCAAAATGAAATTCAAAATGTAGTGCTGTTCCATTGAACCATGGAAACTGAAGGTGAAATGGAATGGTGCCATTTTGCATAGCCCTAGTGCCAACCCCTATATTAGACTAAGTACTGCCCTAGTAATCCATTCATGGGATAGACCTCTGTGCAAGTATTTTCCATGCTGTATGGAGTAGGAAAGAAACTGGGGTAATTTTACAGCAGCATACCCATTTCCTTGGATCCTACAGAGTCAGCATCAAGGTGGGTGGAGATGGCAGAGATCAGAACAAGCAGGAATTTTCTAGGTGCAGAGTCAGATGACATACCAAAAAATAGCCTCCTAGAAATCTGAGAAAGCAATGGCTGGCATCCTTACACTGAAGTTGTAAGAATATGAACAGAAGTGCTCCGTGCACATTTTACAGTACTATAATTTAGAGCACTCTTTATAGCACTGTAAAGTTACAGTGCTTTTAAACATGACAGAAGTGCAGTGTTTGGTGGGGGAGGCCTCTGAGCCTCCCTGCAGTTTTCAGGCTGGGGAGTAGGGGGTGCTCAGCAGCTTCTTGGGGCTTCTCCACTGATCAGATATTTTACCATCATACAGAAGTTCTTTAAAGCACTGTAGGTTGCTAAAGTCCCATAACATTCCATGCTTCAGATTAAATTAGCCCTTATTAGATGAGGTATTAAAAGTACTGTAACCATTTTAAAGTGCTGTAAAGCTGTGCACTTCTGTTAAGTCATGGCAATAAAGCACTTTAAACGGCAAAAAAAACAATTTCTGTACTAAGTGACTGACAGCACTTTTTGAAAGGGAAAATGGGATGGCTCCAGGCAAGGTGAGTCCCTGAAATTGAAAGAAATTCATCAGAAGTGAATACATTTGGAACAGTCACATGTCTTTCCCTAAAGGTGGAGACTATAGGAGATGCCTACATGGTGGTAGGAGGTGTCCCTGTGCCTGTATCTACTCATGCAGAACGAGTTGCCAACTTTTCCCTGGGAATGATAATAGCGGCCAAAGAAGTTAAGAATCCAGTTTCTGGCAACCCTATCCAAGTAAGTCATTGCCATAGATTTTCATCTCTTCTTCTTCAGAGGAAAGGACCTTGGGGGTTAATGTCCTGAGCTGGGCCCAAGGTTCAATTCTTTTGTGAACTTGGGCAAATCCCATGTAGTCATGTGTTTAGAAAATATTTTGTTTGGCTCTTTCAAACTTTAGATGTCTGGTGTTTCAGAAGTACACTGTACTATATACTAAGATTGATAGATAGATAGAAGCATTATATTTTAAAAACGCCTTAAATAATAGAGGGACTTCTCTGTCTTTGTAAAAGATTAGAGTTGGGATCCATACAGGCCCTGTGCTGGCTGGAGTAGTTGGAGAAAAGATGCCTCGTTATTGTTTGTTTGGAGATACAGTGAACATAGCTTCCCGGATGGAGAGTCACGGGGTTCCAAGTAAAATTCACCTTAGCACCAGTGCTTATCGGTGAGTACCTAGTAAGACCCTTTTTTTATTTAAAACTTTGTTGTAAAATGTTGCCTCAGAGGCTTGCCCCTTTCAGAGGAAGATGTCACTGTTTTATGTAACTTGCTTACTTAAATTTAATGCAGTAATAGGTGTTTGTAAAGAATCTAAATTATGATGCAGTTAGGATGGGATAAAATATAAAATCCTGCACGTAGAATAATTATTCACATTTTAGAGTTTACAATTTTTAAAAAATGTTTTACTCTTTTTCCTAACGTATGTGACTACATTGATGCCAAGATGCTAAGGTGAGAAAGGACATTTAGATAATCTAGTCTGAAATTTTACATAACATAGAACAGAGGTCAGCAGCCTACAGCCCACTGCCTGCCAAGCCAGAATGGTGATGACAATTGGCAGTGGAAAGATCAGTGGCCACTAGTGGGAGAAGTGGCAGCAGCTGTGTTGCAAGTGGCGGCCAGCTGTCAGATTAAGCTGTGTTAATTCACACCCCACTGCTAAAAGGTTGCTGATTCCTGACATAGAACATAACATTTCACCCACTTATTCCTGTTATTGAGCTCAATAGATTGTAGCATAAAAAGTCTGATTGGCACTGACTGACTGAGTTACATTATTCAGTGTTATTTTCACTGATCATAGATAGCATGCATAGTTTACAGCTTTTGTTTAAAGAATCACTTCAATGAAGATTTTACCCTGATTTTGCTCTTTTCTTTTTTCAAATAAAAGACTCAACATTATTCAATGAAACTTGCATGGATATTTTTGGAGTCTAACAAATGAAGTTGCCATTGGAAATATTCAAACTCGATTAACACAGAACAATTTTTTATTCCAAATCACATTTGGTATTGGCAATTTTCAAACTGTCACATGTCCATTCTTTTGCTTCATTTAATATTGGATAGCTGGAGAAGCCAGCTCAGTCACTAATGTATGTTTTACTTAGGCTTCAGAGACAATCAGAACCCTACAAAGCCAAGGAAAATTTGATTCTGCTGAGAAGATAAGGCTAGTTTTTGCTCTGTTAAAAGGGCTTTAAGAGTCCCTAGAAATGCTTCATTTTAACATACTTCTTGCACTGTTTCAGGTGCTTAAAGGACAAGAATTTTGAAATAATGGAAAGAGGAGAAATAGAAGTGAAGGGCAAGGGCAAAATGCATACGTACTTCTTGATTAAAAACAGGACAGCAACCGAGAATGAAATCTTGGGAAGACCAATAAGAGATTCATATTCTGGCCCTGAATCTATCCCATCCTTTCAGGAATCCAGGACTGAAGTGATAGAAAATGCATGTCAGCAAGGTAGAGTCAACACACAAAGGATGTTTTTTCTTGTTTTTTATAAAATCCAATTTACTTAAATATACCATCCCACTCTTTCCTAAGCTATGCAACCCAATTCAGGTGAGGATCAGCCTCTAGCCATTGCAATGAAGTACGTTGATGGTTCTACTGATGTACAAGGTGCTTGCAAAGGAAGAAACCAAGCTAGAATTATGGATATAACAGGTAATTTGTGTGTTACGATCTATTAAAGGATAATGAAGACAGTAAGCATTTAAGATGATCCCAAAGAGAGATCATATTACTTAAGCAGTAATCATTGCTTAAGTATAGATGTATGATATCACAAAGATTACTCACATCATGACTGGTTAGGCTACTCATCCTGCTTGAGGCTGAACACATTCATTTTCTTTGTAATACTGCAAGTGTGGCCTAAGGCTAAAAAAAGCTAAAATTAATTACCCAACCAAGGTCCTTCTGGTAAATGTTGCCAGTAGTGTTACACTGTCAAACCTTTAGATAGACAGCAGTAATATGACCCTGCTTCATAGCAGCAATTTTTATTATTTGTTGTGATGGGATGAAGACTTTATAGAACCAAGACTGAGGGGAAAAGATCTTATTGGCTATATAAATTGTCACTCAGGATCAGGAAGGACTTCCCTTCCCGTCCCACCTCATCCAGTCCCATTTTTTAAGGATTATCCTTTTACCTATAGCTTCCTCCTACATAATCAGTAAATTAACACTAACTACTGACAGGCTGATACATCTATTGCCATTAACAAAGAGAAAGTACTTTCCTTGCAGGCAAAACATATGGTTCCAAAAGCTATAGAAATCTCCATGGTGAACAGCAGTCAAGTGATCATCCTTCTCTTCTTAACCAAGAAAGATTCAAACCAGCAACTGAAGAACCAGAGATCAGAAATGTCCGATCCAATTTTTGCAATGTACTTTAAGATCCTGATTTTAGAAGGTAAATGGGAAAGGATGTTTTGCTCTACTATATTTTGCTAACACAAGTACTGATTTCATATATTAGTACAGAGTTTCTAGGAAAAAAATACATTTCTTAGAGCCTGCAACAAAAACAGTGGCATAGCACACAACTTTTTTGGTATTTACGTAAAATAAAATTTGCATTTGAACATGAGATGACACCCAGATGCTATAGCTATAGGCTGCTGTTCTGAAACTCCTATTACAACTTTTGCACCTGCATTCATGCTGTACTTAGAAACCCTTATCAGGGAAACATTCATGTACACACATGCATGCATCCATGCATGCATGCACTCAGTGTTAACTCATTTAAGGTCATATTCACCCTGTTCAGCATGTCAGTATATTCACCACTCACACCCTGAAAATGGATTTTAACTAGGTTCTTACCTTCTTGCCTCAACTGGAATAAATAAGGGGCTGGAACCTAAAGAAGATCCATGACATTTTTCCAGGGAATTGGCTCTTCCTTTTCATTTATCCAGTGCTGATATTCAGGCTCTGTAGATTATTTACCCCAATTCTAACATATCTTTAATCCCTAGTTGATTGAAAGCAATAGATGGAAACAGATGTTCAGTTGCCAAAAGGGATTTGTAGTGCAGGAATAAAGAAACTGAGCACATACATTGTAAATAAGATGCTCCATGGTTGAACTGTCTTTTCATTCCACTGTAGCCATCCTAGAATGTACAACACCCAGAGGAAGTTTGACTTACAATTAACCAAATCTGCTACAGGTTCAACATGGATTAAGGTTTTGCCTCCGTGAAATTGGGCATCAAGGTTTTAATGTTTGGTGGCATGCTACGATATGTACTGTCCAAACTAAATCTCACTATTAGCTCCCCATTTTCCTGCATATAGATCTAAACTGTACACACTGACCATGGACAAAGGATGATCATAGTTTTATAAAAACAAAAAATTACCTCAAAGAGCATAGAGATTGATTCTTGTCTCATGAACGCTGTGTCTCGGCCAACTGACTGCTCAGAGTCGACCGAGGGGGAACAGTGTTGATTAAGTGTCAGGTGGGCTGGTGGATGGAGAGGCAGGACACAGCATATTGATTGCAAAAATAACTTTTACTTAAGCTTTACTTACGCCGCTGGTAGCTGCAATGCAGGCAGTAAAGTTGCTTGAGTAGTTACAGAAAGAAGAAAACACAACCAGCTTGCTAGACGAACCTGGAAGTGCAACGGGCATGCAGGGCTAGGAATATGTTGGGAACAGACGGGGAGATGTTGGTGGGTGATCAATCCACCAGCTTTTCTCTGCCGCATAGTGAGGTCCTCTGTACCTTACCACGTGTTCAGAGCTCTTCAACTTGGATGGAAACGACGCAGGCTTTTATACCTTTAGAGTAGCCAAGTAGGAATACTTAATTAGGCAGAACACACCAAATTTAGAACAATGCCAATCATTTGGAGGGCGGTCTATTGTGTCAGGGGCACTCATTTAATTTGGTTATGACATGCCCCCTTGGCCATGACACAATAGATCAAGCACCTAGATCAGGGGTAGTTTTCATACATGCGCTCGTCGTCTTCACAAGATTCGGGTGGCAAACAAGTATAGACATAAGTAGATAACTTTATAAACTGGTTTTTGATTAACTGTGAAACACAACAACCTAACCATATAACAATAACTATGGGTAAACACAGGGTAATAATGGAAGTTAACAAGTGCATTAACCAAGATGATGTGTCCCATCCCATCCAATTAAAAAGGTCAGCTAACCATCCCTTCCTGATCCCGGCAATTGTGTTGGTATCTGCGGCAACTTGTTTTATGCGATCGAGTTGCTCCTGCAGTGGAATGGTAACGTTGGGTATGCTAATACAACAATATTCTTTGGACAGGTTAAGGAACTGAAAAAAGCCTCCTAGGTATAGCAACATGGCGTCAAGGGCTAAGCGATTCTGTATGGTCATGTGTGAGGTAGCTTGTAGTTGTTGATTTAACAGTCGCAAGGATGTCCAGGTACTATTGGATAGAACTTCAACTTGTTCAGCTAACTCAGCGATAGTGACTCTTGCTTTCCTTATTCCTATTCCCCATGCAAAATAACCTTCAAGCGCCCATACAAATTTTTGACGAACTCGCTCACCCTGTGTCAACTTACTCCACACCGTAACGTGTCACTTGTGGCAACAAAGTACAGCCGGGCTATTCGGGTGAGCTGTGTTGACACTTAAAGGAGGACAGACCATTACTGTACTCAGAAAACATTGGACACCTGTTAGGGTGGCTGGGAGGTTAGTATAAAGTTGCCCATCTGAACAAGCCCACAACATTCCTATGGGAGCCGGCGTACTGATTAGTGCACAGCTTTGATTTTTCCATCGGGTTACGACTACCTCTCTAGGGAGCTTAACTGTGTTTGGAGGTGCGTTGTAGCCATGACACCACTGACTAAGTCTGGCTGCTCTTAAAATGGGATAAAAATATGAATGTAGGTTGTTGGGATCAGATACATTAACAGCCAGTGATTCTTCCCAGGAGACTAGCGATTGGGGATGCTGAAGAGCTGATGGAACAGGGCTAAATTTATTTTGTACCTTGTTTTGTTTGGGCCTGGGGGAAGGGCTAAGTACCATGTTGGCGTCATGGTTGTCGGGTCCCAAGTTAACGAGTTATTGTTCCTGGAGCATTTTACTTTCTCTAAGTTAGCCACCCACGGTATTTCTGAATACACAATATAAGTGGGGCGTGGGTTGACAAAAGGGTGAAGAAGCAGGGCGGGGCTTTCAGAAGGGAGTACGGCCTCTGATTTACAAACAGGGCAGTTCATCTTGGTCAGGGTTAAGTTACGTGGCCAGGAATACCGTCGTTGGTTTACAACAGAATGTTGGTTTATCATGATATTGGGATTCGGATTAGTATTTCGGGCTTTAAACCATTCGTCAACATTAAAAGGGCATACAAAAGGGGTTAACACTGGGTCATCAACAGAAAGAGGCAAGCACAAACATGCGGTGAGTCCTAACTTTTCACTATCTCCTGTAACGTTCGCCCAGAGTGACAAAAGGGACAAAACCAAGTTAGAAATTGTGGAGTCGGTCCCATTTATTGGAAAACCTGTCAGGAGCAGTAGGAACAGAGTGATTAGCCTGCTTGCAACATACAAACAGGCAGCCATCTCTATGTTGACTCGGATGTGCTGCAGCTTGATGCTTGGTGGATCTCGCGATCAAGCAGCTGTGGATTTGTCACTTTGTCACTACCGGACCTGTAAGGAGACAAAACAACAAAGGGGAGCAATAATCGAGTTCACTACAAGGAAGATGGGTGAATGGTGGAGTGATGAGTTAAGCAATTGTGGTGGATGATGATAGGAGGACAATCAGGCTAACAGGACGGAATAGATGTTAAGATACTGCTCCGACCGATGAATTATTCCCTTGTAAACTTGTGGATGGGATTGGTGAGGGTGCAGTATTGAGACCCACACTAACTCGTCAGGATGGAATTTAGGTTCCCAGGGTGGAGGTTTCTTAGCATTAGTTTCGTCCCATAGGGGCTTTGAGGGTGTTCAATGAAATAAGGATGTCATGATTGTGCTTAGTCCAGTTCTTGTATGTCCCTCCTCCTCTGAGACGATGTTGTTCTTTGTACAAGCTGATGTGTCGCTCCACAACGCTGTTGGATTGCGAATAGTATGGCAGATGGCAATGCCATGCAATGTTGTGAAGATGGGCAAACTTTTCCAGGGCGTTAGAATTGAATGGGGGTCCTCTGTCAGACTGAATTTCATGAGGAGTTTGCCTGGCAGCAAATACAGCAGTTAAGGTGGAGATAATGGCAGTGGCATTGGTTTTCCACAGAGGAATGACCTGCAGCTGGTGCGTTCCCAAATCAACGATGACTAATCCCTTATTCGGCGGCTTAGATCCCGGGAGTGGTCCGAGCAAATCTACCTGCCAGGCTTTTCCTGCCTGGAATTGTGAGGAGTTAAAAGCTCTGACTCAATGTCTAGTTTAATGGCACTTTTCTTTGGCATATATTTCACAGGCTTGCACTACTTTTTCCCAGTCACGTAGAACTCCATATGTAGTAAGGTCCATAGCAGCTTGATGCCAGCATCGATGGCTGGCCTGCGGTCCCGGGTGACCCCAATTTTCATGAAGCCACGTGAGGAAAAGACTTACTTCAGGACTGGGAGTAGCGGTGATAGGCACAGCTACGTCAGTTCAGAATGGATCTTCTAAGAGTTTATCAATGATCTCGTGCACTGGATCGGTGTCAGGGCTATGTGATTTGATATGCTTAACTAACGGAAGCCATGTAAATTTAGTCAAGGTTTCCCAAATATCTTCCCAATCACTCAAATTTTCAATGGGCAAAGCAGTGCCGGTGAGGATTTTGTAGATGTATTGCGAGTCGATTGCAATAACTAGAACTGGAAGTGTATCATTATGATGCATTAGACAGTCTTGCAACACCTTAAGAAAGCCTAGCAGTTCACATTTTTGGGCAGAGTTGTCGTCTGGGTGAGCTGGAAATATTTCTGTGTCATAACAAGCTTTACAATAATACCCATAGCCTCCACCGTGTCGGGAGGTCCCGTCCGAGGCCATCCAGACCGGGACAGAAGTTCCATACAGTGTTGGGGGTTTTTTCTCATCCTCTGGACTGGGGTCGGGTGTTATGTCTTCAAATTTCCAGCAACACCAGTTATAATGATGGGTAAGCACCAATGTGTTCCACGCCTTAGGTTCTCCTTGAAAATGTGGGTTGACTTTTTTTGTATCTAGTAAAGGCAACAAAGTAGCTGCAGGAGCGCGGAGCCTTCCATGCCCCCTTGCTAATGGCTCTATTAGCTATCCAGCTAGGAGACTCTTTCCTACGGCTCCATACTGGTGTTGTGCTGCTTGAAGGGTCTTATGAGTGGTATATACTAGATCATTGCGAGGGTTGTGTGAGACAGCCCACACATGGTTGGTGGTGAATCCAAGGTCAAGACCAATGGATCACTGAGGTTAATTGCATGGAGCTGCGTACCCTTGACAGCGGTCAACAGACGATGCAAGTTCCGTTGATCCCCTTCCGTCCAAAGTGTGGATTTTTGGGACTTGTCACGGATCTGTTGCTGCAATTTAGCGAGGAGTGATAGATGACTAGGACTGACGTAATGCCGGTACCAATTTAAGTGACCTAAAAGCTCCTGAAAATGTCTCTTAGTTACTGGCAAAGATTTCTTTAATGGGTCGATGTCAGCACCATCATGCGAGATACCATGACGAATAGGGCCGACAAATTGGGTACTGAGGAATGTGATGTTGGCTACAGGATACAGGCATGACTTTTCCTCTTTAACTGTCCATCCTTCACTTTGAAGATGGACTACCAATTGGTTGACTATGCTGGTAATGAGGGAGCTGTCATGGCCCATAATAGCGATGTCATCAACATAACTCCAGATTCTTAATTCCTCTTCTGGTGGAAGGGTGTATGAGGCACGAAAGTTTTTCAGGGTATTGTTCATGGCACCAGTAGCCAATGACGGGGTGTTGCAGTACCCTTGCGGGCAGATTGTCCACTTATACATCATGCCCTCAACACACATATTCAACACTCCCTCGTGGTCAGTAATCAGAATTGAGAAAAACATGTTCTTTAAGTCCAGTGTGACCCCGACCCATTCGTCTCGCTGGAATTGTGCCATTTCAGACATGCATTGTGTTAGGGTGGATGGATTAGGTTGCTGAAGAACTTGACACCTCTAGTTGGCTTCTCTATAATCAATGACTAGCCATGCTTTGTTGGGTTTTCCAGGTTTGGCGACTCCCCATCCCGGTTATAGGTAGGTGCTAGCAGTTACTGGCTTGATACAGCCTTGTTGCTCAAGTTGTCGCAGGAGGTTGGTGAGAGATCCTTTAAGGGAGTCCTTGGTTGGGATTGGCCAGTATTGCCAAGTAGAGATGCTATGAAGCATTGGTCGGTGCCAATCCGACTCTGGAATAACAATGGGAAGTGCTTGTAGCACCTGTTCTTTGAGGTTAAGTGCTTTGATTCCTGGAATTCCCAAGATATCGATGCCCCCTAGCACTTCCTCTAGGGTGCGTCGATGACCTTGGATTGCAAATTTAACTTTTGTTGTGACTGCAGTAGCGTTGAGTCCTTGTACTCTAATTGCTTTGGAGGTTTTCTGGTGGGGTGTCATTGGAGTGATCACGTTGACTTGGGCTCCAGTGTCAAGAAGAAAGAACACCTGTCGTTGGTTACTTGGGTTAGCTGGGTCATAAACAGTGAGTTCAGTATAGGGACGGAGGTCAGTAGGGTCAGGTTTGGATAGGCCGCTGGTGTGTCCGGCGGCCACTACTCATTTTTTTGCTTGTTATTGAATGTGAAACCCAATGCGGCCGCTAGATTTCATTGACCCTCATCTCCCAAAGTACACAATTGCTGCTTCATGAGTCTGGAGTGGTTCAAGAGAAACCTGAACATAGCTCTTTCCTCAGGCGTTCTTTGCAACAGCAACCCTAATTCCCACGAAGGACCGAGCTCCTGGCATCTTGGTCTCGGGGCCTCAACCAGGTATACTGAGGATTGATGCTCTGTGCCACTGAAGACTTTTTTGCCTGGCTTTATAAGGCCCTGCAGCCATGGAAGTTGACTCAAAACGTTTCCTGCCGGATGGCCAACCACTGTGTTAAGGAGGAGTCGAAGCTTAATAGCATCTGTCCCTCCATACACCTCTACACAGGCTTCTATGCCATTGAGAGTCGCTGGAACGGCTCCAGGGTTCCGTAGGTGATGGTGAGCCCATCCTCCATGTTGTTGCGCCTGCGCTAGCCCCAGCAGGTGGGCTCGGGGGTTCCATGAGAGGTATGACACCCCGATTATGGCCAGTAGAAGCTGTTCTGCGTTGGCCTTCTATGGGTGAGCCTCGTGCCAGGTGTGGGATTTGTGGACCACTTGACCTGCAACGAGAGCTGGAAGCAGGATGGGCCAATGGACATTACCCGTCACTACATCTAAATCAGTGGTGTGCCCCCCACTCCATGAGGCTTGGCATGTTAAGTAACTAGCCTCTTCCAGGTCTAGTAGATCTGACCCATATTCTACTACTAAGCATCCTAGCCATATGGCTAGTGACTTTTCAGATTTTATCTTTGATTCTCTGAACAACTCTTGCAAT
Organism: Caiman crocodilus; assembly: GCA_030014935.1. Classification (NCBI taxonomy): domain Eukaryota; kingdom Metazoa; phylum Chordata; order Crocodylia; family Alligatoridae; genus Caiman; species Caiman crocodilus. The sequence goes on along the minus strand of JAGPOW010001918.1, from coordinate 36,196,694 downwards.
TCGCCCCTAGTGCGGGTGCAGCATGTAGTGGTGGCATGAGTTGCGCCCTGTGCATCAGTAACTTGCTTTACCAATGCTGTCAGGTGGGCTGCAGCCAGGAGAGGGTTAAATTTGTTGGGCAGGAGCACTGGATACAACTTCCCTCCCTCATACAGGTTCCACTGCTGATGCCACGCCAGGGGGCGGGGCTTCTTCCGGCATCACTCCGAGGGGCAGGGCCGTGGGTGGTGACACGGTCGGCCAGCCTCCCAGGGGGATTTTTGCGCCCTTTTCACTTCTCTCGGCGCCATTTTCTTGCCGCGGCTCCATGTGGCTGGCACCATTTTCTAGTGGTGGCTTGGAGCCTCCTGCCGCTTGCTCCAGTGACTCCTTGCTTGCTGTGTGCAGCTGAGCCTCTAGATTTGCATTTCCCCGCAGTAGACCTACTACCGAACAGAACAACACATTCATCATCTTTCCTTTACTCCACTTAGAGCCTCCCCACCTTGCCGCGTGGCGGCCCTCGGTCTCCAGGCCTTCCCGGAGTTGGCTGAGGAGCTCATGCCCACACGATTCAGACGCTAAAATTGGACAGTTAAACCAATCCGGCGGGGTGGATTCCCCTCCTTCCCTCATGTACCGGGTGCATTGGGCAAACTCCTGAGTGGGGGTAGGATTTTCCACCTTCTTCGCCTTCACCCCTGCTAGGGACAGGGTCGATATTTCATCCGGGAGCCGATAGTGAACCTGGCCGCTGGCCATTATGCAGCTGAATGCCTCAGGGGAGAGGCTTGCTTTCCACTCCTTAATAGCTGCCTCTTCCCCCTTTACCGAGAAGTAGCCTCCGAGGAGCTTTTCTTCTCCCCCTTTAGTCACTTGGTAATAAGTGATATGCACCCAGAGTTCATTTGCGTTATCCACATGACAGACCCCAGCGCGCCAGGGGCAGCACTTAATTAAATTCTTTTCTACCACTGTGCCCTTAGATCCTGTTCATGACGCCATGTCTCAGCCAGCCGACCGGTCAGAGCCGACCGAGGGGGAATGGTGTTGATTAAGCATCGGGCGGGCTGGTGGATGGAGAGGTGGGACACAGCGTATTGATTGCAAAAATAACTTTTACTTAAGCTTTACTTACACCGCTGGTGGCTGCGACGCAGACGGTGAAGTTGCTTGAGTAGTTACAGAAAGAAGAAAATGCAATGAGCTTGCTAGACGAACCTGGAAGCGCAATGGCCATGCAGGGCTAGGAATATGTTGGGAACAGACGGGGAGATGTTGGTGGGTGATCAATCTGCCAGCTTTTTTCTGCCGCGTAGTGAGGTCCTCTGTACCTTACCATGTGTTCAGAGCTCTCCAACTTGGATGGAAACAACGCAGGCTTTTATACCTTTAGAGTAGCCAATTACAAACTGCCAAGTAGGAATACTTAATTAGGCAGAACATACCAAATTTAGAACAATGCCAATCATTTGGAGGGCGGTCTATTGTGTCAGGGGCACTCATTTAATTTGGTTATGATACACTGGTGTAAATCCAAAAGAACATGAATAAGAGCACGGTGTTCCACTGATGTAAGAAGAGGATCAGCCTTGAAAACACTTATCTACCATATGAGACAACAGATTAAATTTGCTCCTCTTGAATGGTCACACCTGGTAGAACAGTATACTTGCCATTTATCCCAATATGGACAGGATTTACTTTTTTTCTTTCTTTTGGGTACTGGATAGCTAGCACTGATACTATTTTTGCATGCAGTTGTCTGCTGCAGCCATGAGGAATAAGTTTCTCTTCAGGCATCTATACTGACACCAGAACAGGAGAGCAAGAAATCCCATAGGGATCCCTTTGGTAAGAAGTGGAGAAAGAAGCAGGCACTTGGAGGAGCAGAACACTGAGCTGGCAGGAGAGAAGGAAAGGGAACTCACAACCGTTAGCAGAAAGTAAGCAAGGAAGAGGAAATGGGAACACTTCACAAGACATGAGTAGAAAAGAGATGCCTGAGAAAGATCGTACGGTCTGAAACACCAGCAGTTAATAAAACAGGGCAGGACAAGGTTTCTCTCACTGTGGCTGGTGCCCACCAAGGAGACACTCTAGGAAGCTGTCAGTCACCTGTAGGACAAGTTGTTGCTCATTATAATGGTCAAGAATAAGATCCATCTCCAGGAGCAAATGGAATAAGGAGGTTGTGGGTCCTGAACTGAAAAGGAATTAATGCTCAAGCAATTGAGGATTACTAAGTGTTTTTTCTGGGTGAAGCCATTTCAATCTGAAAAAAATCTTTCTATGCCAATAGTCAGAGAGACAAATGTCCTACAACCTAGGTCATTTTCAACTGAGACCATAAAATATTTAACATCTAGGCTATATTTCAATGCTAGTAATAAGTATGACAATTTTGAGAACTTTCCCACAATTTATTCCATTAAGACATATTTCATATTATATTTTTAAAGTACATGGTGAATTCCTTCATTTTGTATGTGTACACAAACATTCTTATTCCATCTCTCCTCTAGGTATTTGTACAGGTCTTATGGTTTCTAAATACATTTTATGGTTGTGTATCTTGATTATGGCTGTATATCCTCATGTGTTCCTATCACTACAAGTATGACCAAATACAGCAGCCAAATACTTTAGTTTTTGCTTTTTCATTCATAAAATTTTCAGTGTATGTAAGGCATGGTTTTTCACAAGCACTTACATTTTTCACAAGCACAAATTACTACTTGAAGTCAGTGTAGACTTGTGCTCCTAAACTAGCTAAATATTTTGCACAATTCCATCATGACATGAGCTAAACACATTCTCTGACTAAAAATGGAGCAAAAAATTCCTTCACTTAAAGGACTTTGGTGTATATGAAAATTTTACCCATACTTAATACATATACTTTTAGTTAAAGCTGAGAATAACACAGTGATGCAAATACTTCATGAACACTGGTATATTTAGTCAGATTTATCAATGACTCCAAAAATGCAGAACATTAGCAGTGAGGTTGTAAAACTATTATGTCCTCCATGAGAATATAAAGGTAGTCTTTTTTCCCCTTGAACAAACTAAGCATTTTAAATTTTCATTTTGAAAAATAGTGATAAAAACATTTTTGGAAGGGCATATTTAGGTCAATGTAAACTGATAAAATGGAATGTCTTTTCAGTAATGTCTTGAAATATTCAGATAAGTAGGTTATTTAAGTGAAGTCAACAAGAACAAATTGTCTGTAAATCTGTGTAAACATTTAGGGTTCATGCTTACAGTTTAGGACAGTGGTTCTCAATGTTTTTTAGGATCAAGGTACACCTTGATAGACTAACAGGACCCCTCAGAAAATGCTAGTTGTTAAACTTTGACTTGTTTGTCTACAGAAAAATAATGGAATAATTCTCCTGTTGCAAAGAACTCAGAATTCCCACAACAGGTCAGACTACTTTGACACAATGGAGGCCTAGTTGAAATCTCTGGACTTATCTCGTGAATCGTGTTGTTTGCACACATAACTGTGTTAATATTGCACAGCACCTCTAGGAGGATTTCATGACATCCTGGCTGAGAATCACTGGTTGAGAATATACACATTCCTGAATAGGGCATGGAGAAACAGGAATCTTTGTCTAATATTTGCAGTCTATAAATATATTTATAGCTAAATTAAACAATAATGTTGGTGACAATGTCTGTTGCTTCAAATCTAGGTGAATAGTTCACAATTAATAATTTACTTCAGAACTTTTTCTCCCATTTTCCTTTTTTACCAGCTGTCCTCAGTTCTCTTCCCTCCTCTCCCTTTCTTCTTTTGCATTTGAAATTACTTGAAACACTTCAGCAAATAATTCTTGAATTAGACCATGCTCACATGCTATTAATTGCAAGGCTCTGACATTCAAAATTCCAGCTATTTTGTCTGGTCACATAGTTTGTCTTTAATCTCCAGCTAGATGACTGTAACTTAGAAACAAATTTTTAGTCATGTTTTCTTTTAAAAAACTGTCTTGGTATCTATTCTCTTGGTAGAGAGTTAAAAAATTACAGTATTGGTGAACATTTCTGCCAGTATACGCATTCGTTAGAATATTCATAGAAAGTGAACACTTAATAGAAATTGATAGTTGTGCTGAGTTTGTATAACATTTTGAACTAATAAGTACAATTTTTTTCCTATATTAGCTCAGCTGTATTTTGTTACATGGTTTTGTAGTATCATGGATGAAAACAAACTCTGAGGCAGGCTCTTTAACAGTTTCAGTTTTATGATTTGCAACAAATACTTTTGTGGCAACAGGAACAATAAACAACAACAGACTGCAATGTGTGGTTTCACCTTTTGTGCCAGTACCATACCAAGAAACAGCTTTATCAAATGCAATTTAAAATGATCCTTGTGGTAAGGGATCCTTGAGGTCGATCTTCCAAAATGTTGCTTGTGGAGGTATATGTGTTCCTATAAGGTTTCAGCTGGGTGTATAGGCTTCTGACAGGTTTTGTCATGGCTTCCATTTCCTTGCTAAACAACAGGGCAATGACCTGAAACACAGTCCCAGTGATTCTCTGAAGGCACCCTGCCAAAGCGCTTTGCAGAAATGGAACCTGACACACAGCTATCATTTAAAGCTAGTTTATCTCAAGAATCAATGGGCCTTTAAAAATTCACTAGCTTAGATATCCTTTTCAATAATGGTGCTTAACTGTTTTGTGCTCTGATTTTGTGGGCATTTGAGAGAACCTTGATTTTCAGCATAAGATGACATGTCCACTGGTAACAGGAAACTAACGGCCTTTACTTTACCCCTAGAGAAAAATGAGAAAGGATGATGAGTTGCTATGCATGTACAGAATTTGCACAGAACAGTGATGAAAGGGTAAATTCTCAATGGCAGCCTCTCTCTTATGTGCAAAATCCCATGCACATGGGGCCCAAATGCCTGCTAGGCAGTTGTGTGCTTGACAGGCCTGCCTGTTCTTATAGGGCTCTGCCACTTGCAGGCAGAAGTGTCCAGCTCTTGAAAGTATGCAAACAAGTATTTGACATACAGGTGCAGATGAGTGCCCTGAGGGTATGTATATCCCACCTCTTCAGCAATCCTGAAACAATAACTGAGAAACAAGCCTTGCTCCAGCTCTCCATGTGCTGCACATTAGAAAAGATGCTGGATGCAGGAGGCCAATGAGTGCTTGAGAATGCAGATCTTGAATAGTTGTCTCCGCACCTCTTGAATTTCAGCTCAGATTTGTATTATGAGTAAAATTCAGCCCTGTGCAAGGATGTAGTATCTGACCTGTGAAACACCTCAGTCCTACCTGAACCAATGAGATAAGACTTAAGCAGTGAAGGCCTTGAATGGAAGCTGAGCATTACCCTTACTGGCTTAAACTGAAGTGTAAGTGCAGCAAATGGTCCTTATGTTGATTCTCCACACTGGAGTGAACTGTATGGACAAAACTCCTTAATCATACAATCTGTATTGCATTGTGAACACAATCAGTTTGGGGTGTAGCAAGAACATGGTCTTCTTGGAGGCTAGCCTGCTCATCTACCCTCTGCGTTAAGTTTTCCTGTATCTGGTACACAAATGTAATGCCATGTAGCTGTTATATTAAGAAAGATGTGAAGAATAAGACTTCCCATTTAGGCATGGTGCCAGGTAGCTGCATGACCTACATGTTGTTTGAGGACTATTTGTATCACAAAGCACAGTCTCCACCCAGCCCATCCTTTAGCATAGTGCAGCCTGCTTCTCCTAGTACCCTGCCCTGGCACATTTAGGAGCAATGTGTAAATGTGCACAGGGGACATGTGCTAGGGGACATAAATAGTGCTTTGAGATCTCTGAAGAAAAGTGGTCTATAAAAACAAAATATTAATGTTAGTTACTATGTTAAAGGACTGGAACACCATGAAAAAACAAATTAAGCTACAATAACACTCCTAAGTAACTTATATACTAATGAGAAAATGATCCAATATTTTATTAGTGGCCATACTTTCAGAACCAGGTACAAGAAACTCTATAGTAAGCAAGGAATTGAATCCTGCACGTTTGTTATACCTCACCACTGTAAATTTCATACATAAGAAGCTTATGGAACTCACTGCTGCAAGATACCTACCAAACTAGGAGATCATTAGAATTTGTGGAAGTGTTAGACATCTACTGTACAATGGGAAGATCTATGATTACAATCAGATTTGATCAATACCTTTTATAAAAGAAAGGAACATAAAACTGTATGCTTTCAGACACAGGACAATCAATATCTAACTGGGCTTAGGGAAAAGCTTTTTTCCATAATGATTTCTTGCACCTACTCTGATACAGCCAACACAAGCCATTAGTCAGATCTGAAATCTGTATTGGATCAACCTTAATTCTATGCTTGCAAGGAAGTTCCCAAAGCAGTAAAAAACTCAATATTTTGCCTAGTAATTACTTCATACTACTCATGTATGGCTCCCAAAGCTTTTGTAAAAAAATTATATTTATCTCTCACTTTTTCATTTTCACCAAGTGTTCCTCTTTTTTCTGCATTGTGAGAAAGAATAAATACCTTCTCCAAACTTTTCAATATGAACATTGATCCTATAGCCCAGTCCTGCTGTACAAATGGCAGCCTGTGAGCTATATGCGGTCCATAAGGGGTTACGTTGTGGCTTCCAGACTGCTGCTCAATTCCAACTCTCTGGGCTCCCTCTCCCCACTATGGCTGCTTTATTCTGTCTGTTCCAGAGGTGGTGTGCCAGAAGGTGCACCACAGTTTGGGTGCTCAGGGTGGGATTGGAGTATGTGGTGTAGTACTATGACACTTGTGCAGGCACGCAATGCAACAGTGAGGAAAGCATCTGTGTAGTGTCATTGCAGTGGCGAGGCAGGGCCTCCATATGGGTGTGTATTGTAGTAAGGTAGGGTGCAGGTATGCAGTGCAACAGAGGGTGGGGGTCCATGTGGCATATGGCCTGTAGCCCTGTGACCCCCACTGTTGGGGCCTCCTGATATGGTCTATAGACCCTGGCCACTTTGAAGTTGGACAGCTCTGCTGTAGCCATTTATATACATCTTCTCCAAGTAAGCAGAGAAACTATACAGTTGGTTCAATAAAAGATATTACTCACAAGAACCCTTAATGAAAGCACTCAAGCAGTTTAGGAATCTAAGAGCGTGTCTCCGTCACCACTAGTACCCAGCAGCATGCTGTGACGCATGTCTCACCATGCCTAACAATGGCTGCTCTGACTGTGCCCCCAGATCTTTTAAGGTCTCTCTTAGTGAGGTACATGCAAGGTATACCACTACTTCATTTCCAAGCTCTGGCACAGATAGAGAGCAATCAAGGAAACAGGATGTGTTTTACAGAGACATTTCTGCTTAGAGAAATGATGGAATCGCCATCTTTGGAAGTTCTGAAGAGCAGGCTGGACAGACATTTGGCTGGGATGGCCTTAAGCAGGGGGCTAAGCTAGACGACCTTGTGAAGTTCCTTCCTGCCCTGTTTTCCTATGATCTTACAGCAGAGTGCTCTGGCAGTACAAGCAAGTCCTAAGTTTCTTGGAGATTTGGTCTGAATTAGGTTGAAATCAACATGAATTGGATGCCAAGTTGCTTTTAAAATTCCACTCAGCACTGCCAGACCTTAAAAAAATCTCCAAAGATCTCTATTTATTTTTAAATGGGACTTAGGAACTTTTGAAACACTTACAAACTCTTCTCTGTCCAAGCTTGTTTTTGCCTCAAATCATTGTTGTTACACCTATAGTAGCTGAGCACACTGTAAATGAAAGTATTATTTGCTATCAGCCTTTGTGCATTTAACTGCTTTTATTGTTCAACTACTTTTGTTGTATTTAATTGCCATATTTGGAATAGATGTTTTTAATGAGGTGATCACTGTTACATCCTGGATTTTTTTGTGAACAGCTATAGTTAATTTAGACCCCAGCAACATGAAGAAGTAGTCCAGAATATTATTCTCAAGGTGAATAACCCTGTATTAAAAAGTTAATCAATTAAGGTTTCAAGTTACAGAAAAGACTAAAATTACAAATTGATAAAAAATAAACCTCAAGCTCCAAAACATATCAATCAAACTTCTGAACAGTTGAGCCAGATCTCCCTAATGACTTCATGCTTCTTACTCAAATAGGAAAAATTCCCTTTCAAGATCAGATTGACTTGACAGAATACCATACTAATCTCCAAAACTCCAGGCTTTAATGGAGTCAGAGTATCTTCCTCTCCCTCTCTCTCTTTCTCTAGTTAAAGTTTTAAGACAATCTTGCGCTCCCTGAAATCAGAATTACTTCCCCCATTGTAGCTTCAATAAGAACAGTACTAGGCCATCTTAGCCTTAAGAGATTTCCCCCACCCCACTGGATTTTATATATATTTGACAATCCAAAGAAATATCCATATTTATTACAAGTAGAAGCCTACATTTCTATGAAATCTATACTTCAAAGGTAAATATGGCCTACCTGCACTTATAAACATGCTCTTGAAATGATCTTTTTGCTAGAATTATTGCTAGAGGAGCAGTCAACTGGGATTTTTTCAACCCCTTTTTCTTCTCTGCGGGTTAGCTGCATTACTGTGGGCCATGCTGGCTGTTTGACAGTTCCCTGCATGTCCAGGATTCCATTAGCTGGCTGGCATTTGTCAGCTTTGCTGTGCTTGTTGCCAGAAGAAGCATGCACAGATGAAGAAATGGAATAACGCCGAACAGTCATAACATTACCTGTGCAGCAGATACAAAATCAGAGTTAAAATCACATTAAGCACACTTATCTGCTTCAAAGACTTTCAGAATACAAATGTACAGAGGGAGAAGGAAGAAAAAGGAAGTGATTAGACCCTGTATAATAAAAAATACATATGGGGTAAAGATTTTCATGGGGACACATGATAATGAGGTACACATGGCCAATGGGAGGGAGGTGCCATTTGCCCTTCTGAAATATCTTCCTCTTTATTTGAGGTGTTAAGACTATGGCCAATGCAAACTGACTGAATTTTATTCACACAAGGCCAGATGTGAAACCCTTACGTATACTGCTGAACAACTGCAAAAGCACTCAGCCCTTCTGGGAACACTTCTGTGCATGTCTGGTCACCAGGAGAAATAAAGCATTCATGCTCTGGCTCACATACAGGTACAAGCCTCAAGTCCCTACTTAGGCCAGCCTCTGAAAGGATACAAATCAAAGACTGCACAAATAATTATGAATATGATGCAACTGCATTCTTTTGTTTGTATTACAATATTCCAGGAGACCCCAATCAGGGAACAGGACCCCACTGGGCTACAGATATAACCGGGGCAAATCCAGATAGGGTATAGTGTCATGGCTGTACCCCTCTTTCAGATTTGACCCAGCCTGGGAGCCTCTGGAGACTTTTTTAAAGTCTCCAAAGCAGTAGAGAATCCTCCTCCTTCCCCTTTCGTTCAGGCACTACATCCCTCACCCTACTCTTTTCTTTCCTCACTCCTGCTGCTGCTGTTTTGCCCCTGGTCTAAGGCAGGATTAAAGCTTCAAAGCTGCTCCTGGGGTAAGCTTAGCTGGGAACAGTGAAAGCAGGAAAGGAGATGGGCAAGGGATTCCTCTTTCCCTTGCCTGCAGCTGGCAGGGGGACCAGGCAGGGTGGGGGAAGTCAACCCCCACCCACCGCACTGCTAAAGCTGTTACTGTTCCCAGCCCACACGTCACCCAGCTGAAGCTTCCACACCTCCAAGGAGAGCAAGGAAAGCAAGAGCAGCAGAAGGAGAGGGGTAGAGAAGGGGAGTGGATATACTGCTGAGCATAGAAGGGAAGGTGGTGGGGACTCCTATGTGCTTTGGAGATTTTAAAACAAGTCCCCAGAAGCTGCTGTGGTGGGGTACATCCCAACCAGTTGGGAGAGAGAAAGCTGGGAGCAGGGATACAGCCATTTCTGCAGTGGGGGTGGCTGCTCTTGCACCCTCCTTTGCCAAACCCTGATTCTGCCACTTCATATAAGCATATAAAATGTTGGAAGGCCTTAGCCTCATAACAATATCTAAGGGCTCAATCCTGTGAACACGTTAGCATATAGTGTTTCAGACTAAGGCGTTACATGCCAACTAACACTCCTTTCTTTGGGTAAAGCTTGTTCTGCCCACTCACACTAATAGTTCTCCTGCCTCCAAATAAATTATTACAAATAAGGAGTATTTTATTTCTTTTCTATCTCATTTTTGAAGACAGAATGTTCCAGTTTGTCCTGTCTGTCTGCTCCACATAATACTCAGTATATTACATATTAGGCATGACTCTTCACATTGGAGTTTTTATACCAATGCAACTCTACAGAACTCAGTTCATCTAAATCAGTGGTCTCCAACCTGTTTAAGTAGGAGATTACTTCTGGCACTTAAAAGCAACCCAAGACATACCATGAGCTGCTGCATTCCCTCCCCGCCCCCTTCCCCCTGCCCTTACCATCAGATAGGTCTGTGGGGAAGGGTATGGGGGGGGCAGATCAAGGCAAAGGGAAAAAAAAATATTTGGGGGCATGCTTCCCCAGCAGGTAAGTCCCACCTGGCCAGGGTCCCACTCAATTTACCCCTGCTCCTGCCTGTGCAGCACTGTCCCTCACTGCTGGGACCTTGGTCTAGACCCCTTCCAGTCCCCCCCATGGACTGACTTGCTGGGCGGGGGTGCATAGGTGCATGCATGCGGGCACTCCACCTCCCACCCCAGGCTCAGATCAACTCCAGCAGCTGGAGGCTCTGAGAACTACCGGTGGTGGTGACCACTGGTTGGTGACCACTGATCTAAATGTTCGTCCGCCTGAGATCGGTCAGAGTCATTGTCCATGTTATTGATTTTATTGTCCAGGTACTTTAGTGAGGCCCTAAGGTATAAGACAACAGACAAATAAATACAGGAAAGAGCTCCTGCCAAGGAAACTCAACACCGTTAGCTAAAAATTACTCAAATGAAGAATATGAAATTATTTATTTGGGCTCCAATGCAGCAAAGCATTCAAGTGCTTAACTTTGAACACGTGGGATGTCCCCCTGACGTACTTAAGTCTACCTGTGCATTTAAATGCTTTGTTGAATCTGGACTTTGATAAAGGCCAAAGGGTTTCATTTTTCAATGGTTAGATCCACGACGGTGGTTGGTCCTTCCTTCCTGTATGTGTGTAACAGAACAGAGCTTTGAGATCAGGAACAAATGAAAGAGCCCAAGCTAAGTTTCACGATAGTAAGAATCACATCTCTTCGTTACCTTTCTGCTCCTGTAGAGTCAGCGCTGAACCAGCTGAGACATTCCTGCGCAGGGCTACTGGGGAACTGGGGGTCTCTTCTGAATCAGCGAGGCTCCCAGGTTCCACATTTCCAGCTCCTCCTCCTTCTTCCACTCGGTTTGCAGCCCTCTGGCCATTGACTTTCAGTTCGACTCGTAGGGCCCTATTTTCTCTCTCCAACTTGGTGATCTCAGAGCGCATTTCATGAATAACCTGCATGAGATGTGTATTTCCCTCCATGACCCTCTCTCTGCAGCACGTCTCCAGCTTTTCCTCCAAGCAACCAAGGCAAATGCTACCCGTGCGGAAGAGAAACCATTAGTCCCATGCAGCTGGTTCATCCTGCACTTAAATGCATGCAAACAATAGGAGTCCCTCCCTGTACTCAAAACTATGCCATCTTTCACCACCAGGAGAGCTTGGATTAAGTTGTCACAGTATTAAGAGAGTGTCCATGATTTATTCATTCAGGGTTTCATTTTTCAGGACTGAGCTTTTCTTTTTAGCTTTCACTTTTATACAAGTCACTGACATTTCCATACTGCAGCATTGTTAGAAAACCTGATGCATAAGATCAAAGGGTGGCTGCTTCCTTCGGTGCATACCAGCAGACTCTAGTGTTTGTTTTGTCCCAGGGGTGGGGGACTTTCTTTCTGGAAACGTTTCTCATCTGGTCCCTAATCATCACTGAATACTTTGAGACGCACCACAGTTTTGTCTTTGCAGCAAAAGGATTCACCCATCTCTCCATGGTCACTCAGTGAATTATTATGTCTGCTTTTTGCATTTGACAAGGGGGGAGGGCGGAAAGCCCTACTCATTTATCAGAGGAAAATTAAATTCAATATTAAAAAAAAAGTATACCCAACTGAAAGTACCAACTACTGTATTGTGACTAAACAGAAGATAAACTACATTTACTCTCAAGAGGATTTTCTATGTATTACTACCCTCACTTTACTCCTTATTCTTTGCTTTGAGAAGTTTGCCTGAACAAAGAATGTGCAACAATGTCCTGGGAATGTAAGGAGAGACAGCTCAAACATGAATCTTGCATTAGAAAGGAAACATAATACTTTGCACTGCTTTCATTACCTAGTCCCTAAAGATTTTTCTTCTGCTTGGAAATAAAATGTGAAAACCTCATTAAAGCACATTTATAAACACCTGTTTTTAATTCCCCAAATTTACATTAATATCAAAATATCAGAGAACTGTCAAACCATCTTGAAAATAATCTAACGTCCTCCTGCTTTGAGATGAATCTGCATTTCCTATAGGTTTCCTTTTTTTTTTTTAATTGAAAAAAAATATGTTCTTTTGGCAAGATGCATTCCACCATGTAAGCTGGAAGAAGTTAGGGTATAAACATATTTGAGTGCAGTAGAGAAACCTCATTTTTCTAAGTTTTGCCCATGAGATGTCCCTGGATTGCCACCCAACTGGGACATTGCAGAGCATCTGAGATGGAGGAAGCACTCTGGTCCATAAGGCTGCTTCAGCCATTCTGACAGACCGAAAGTCAGTGAAGTCAAAGGACAGACTTCCACTGAATGTAAGCAGCTCTAAGTCAGACTGGCCCAGAGAAAGCACTGCTTTTCCATATGCTCATGTTGATCTTTGCTGAAAGCATGTTTCCCCATGTGCCGGTTTTTAAAAGAGAAGCAGTTTAAAGACCATGTGAAATTTAAAACACGTCTCTGAGAAGCAGCAATATGCATTGCATATGCAAAGCAGGGAGGAGCTTCTGTTTCATGAGGTCTAGCTAGACTACAATTTAGAAAGGCCAATTATGACAAACTATAGCATATACTAAAACATGAAAAAAAATGGGGGGAGAGTTCTAAGCAGCTGAATTTTTAGCTAGCCCTGCTCAGAAATGCAGGACTTTCCTTTACTACTGTTGCAGTCTCCTGGGTTGGCCTTGACACTGTCACTTGCAGGAGACTTCCCAAAGGAACTCTTGGCACCCCAGGAGCCTTAAAATGTATGCCCCTTCTCTTATTGCCATCTCATATTAATGCTGCCTCTTTGCTTTTGCAAAATTTCCACCAAGACTAAAACAAATGAACAGCAGTTTGTAGAAGTGTCTGGTACTCACGGACTCTTTTCCAGATTTGTTCAAACAGTATGTTTTACTATATGTCATTCAGTGTTGTATTATGTCAGGCACTAATTCAGCAACGCTATCCCTGCCCCAAAAGGGCAAATCTGTTCTATTGCTGTGAAGTGTGAAATATGATCTGGTCAGCATTCCTGTGGCCCTAGCTCTTCTAAGCATACAGAAAAAAATTTGCACAGGTGTAAATTACTGCACCAGATCAAAGACAGTTGGTAAAGAGGTACATGGGGTAAACAAAATGATTCAGTGCTGAAAGGCTGACTCTATATTGCTCTCCTACTCTTGCCCTGGAGACTGCTGTGATGCACCCTACCCTCCTGCTTAGTGCTCCAAAGTCAAGAAATTAGGTCATGTTGTGCCTTATCACAGCCTTGAGAACATATCCAGAAGCCCATCTGAGGGCATGCACAGGATTACACTACACTGGCATGCACCAGAAACCTAGCAGGTATACAGAGATTTGTCAGAAGCTGAAATCACACACTTGATGTTAAAGAGAAGATTTCCTCCTAGAATGTGCTTGTTTGGGATTTTTGTTCCATGAGCAGAACAGGAAAAGTTTCACCTGCCTGAATGGGCAGCAATTGTTCCTATAACAAAGTACTGTTTCAGGTGTTCTTCAGTCATACAAAAATCCACAACATTCAGCAGCAACAGAACAAGATCCTATCACCCACCTGAACTAAAGGAGCTGCATATCTAATCTTAGCCTGTAAATTCTTCAGGGCAGCCTCTTTCCTGATGGAAAGAATCCATAGGTATTTCTAAGGAATAGTCCACTGGTCAACAAAGCTGGCTTTTTGGCTAGGGGCAGAAGTTACACATAAACCAGTTTAAATGATCCAAAACTGATTTAAATCTCTAATAGAACAGAAGCTCGGTGCATATAAACCAGTTTTAAAAAGGCTGAAACTGGTTTAAGGTAAACATGTTTATATGTAGCATCAGACTTAACTGATTTGGGTTAAACCAGTTTATGAAACTTCTATCCCAGACCCCTTCCTGGTTCAAGTTTAATCACACTCCCCCAGCATCCCAGCATGCTTTGTAGCCATGGGCTGGTCTGTGCTGTCTGCTCCAGTGAGGGCTGGCTGACAAGGAGATGGGGTGGGGAACAAGTCCAGCTCCAGCTAGGGATGTAGCCCAGCCCGGGCTGGGGATTACCCTCTCCAGACAAACCCAGGCTGGTGGGGAAGCGGGGGTATTAAGCACCCCTTTGCCTGCTGAAACTTAGGGCTAGCTGCAACTGTGGACTACAAATCCCAGAAGCACCTGGAAGCAGGAACAAGAAGTGATGAGCAAACTTGCAGAGTCCTACTGGTGTGAACCTGGACTGCAAATCCCAGAGACCTTGGGGCAGCAGGAAAAGGAAGTGAACACACAGCCAGAGAGCTATGCACTAGCATCTCTTGTCTTCTGAACACCTGCAGGCATGTGTTTTCATTTCCTGAATCAAAGGTAAATGAATGTTTACTTCTGTTTCAATTTAATTTGTGCAGCTTAGACTAACCTGCAAAGACCGAATCAGTTCAGTCTTGGGCTTTTTGACTGTCTGTACTTAGCCTTTTAGTGCAAAACAACCTTAGACCATGGAATCTTGCCAATAACATAGGACATCCACTTCTTTCTGGTAGAAAAAGAGCTAGGAAACGAATAGTTTTTCATTGAACAATGTAAAAATATTGGTTTATAGGGTAGAGATTTTTAAAATAGAGCATTTGCAAGTCCCTTCCCAAATAGTTCAAAAGGTTTTCAGGACACTGAACTGCAGAAAATTTTACCCATTTCCATTCAAAGCCAAACCTTTCTGTGAGAAACTAATAAATAATATGGACTTGGAATCCTGGCATTGTAATGATATTAGACAGCTTCACAAAACTGTCTCCTCAGATTAAACTAATGTTAATGTCTTTGGTGTATTCATAATGCTTTAATGGACTGTACAAATTTCATACCAAGTAGCACTATAAAAAGTATGAGGGAAATGCACAAATCTTACAAAGCAGCTTCATTAAAAAGATACAAGGAGCTACATTCTGATTCTCAGTGGCACTGAGATGACTTGAAATGTATATGACTTCCATGTACACTGTCCCATTATAGTGTGTGTGCACATAATTGTTGCATGTGGTGTCTGGGACACATAAGTGAAAAAAGATATTTTGTGCATACAGAATGCATTACAAAAGCTTGCTGTCAGGAGAAACTGCTGTCGGGAGTTTTTTAAACAAACTTCCTAGAGGTGAGGCTTGCCAAGCCATTTCTCATCCTTTCCCAAAGATTAGAAAGCTAATATGGATTATTTGCTATGCCAAAGACAAAATATCTTCTACATTTAAGAGGTTAGGAATGTGTTATAGCACAGTCGGCTGCCACTCACAAGCAGCCCCCCTTCCCTTCCCCTATAGATAGGGAGACCTATATAACAGATACATTTTTAATTTCTTTAACTAAACTCTACAGCCAGTGAGCTAGCAGCAGCCTTGAGGGAAGCTGAGGGAAACATGATCATAGGCATAGAGCAAGTGTATAATATTCATACATGCTTTAGGAGAGCTGGTAGAGCTGTCTATATTTAAGGATCTCCAATAGTTCCAGTTCTTGCAAGCATCCTTACGGAGAAAAGAGCACACATCTGTATGAAGTTTTGGGAGGTGTCATTTCTTCAAATTGCCATTTGCATGGTGTTGGTCCCTGACCTCCCGAAGTGCATCACAGGAAAGTGCAGTATATTGATGGCACAGAGATGCTAAAGAACTATGTTGATGTTGTTTTCATAAAATCATAGAAGTAGGGTCAGAAGAGACCTTGTAGATCTTCAAGTCTGACCCCCTGCCTAGCCAGGAGGAAAACTGGGCTCAAGTGATCCCAGCCAGGTAGACATCAAGTTGCTTCTTAAAGACCCCCAGGGTAGGAGCCAGCACCACTTCCCTTGGAAGCTGGTTCCAGATCCTAGCTGTCCTAACTGTGAAGTAGTTTCTATGGATGTCTAATCTGAACCTACTCTCCAACAACTTGTGGCCATTATTTCTTGTTATCCTGGGGGGCGCTGGGGGAAACAAGGTCTCCCCCAAACCCTTCTGGTCCCCCCTAGTGAGTTTATAGATGGTCACAAGGTCCCCCCTCAGCCTCCTCTTGTGAAGGCTGAACAGGTTCAGGTCCCGTAGCCTCTCATTGTAGGGTC
>JAGPOW010001918.1:36166278-36180036 GCA_030014935.1 Caiman crocodilus | reverse complement strand
TGTTTTTGTCAGCCCACCCTTGCAACCTATCCAGGTCTTTCTGCAGTCTTTCCCTCCCTACTAGCGTGCCCACCTCACCCCAGATTTTGGTATCATCAGCGAATTTGAACAGGTTGCTTTTCACCCCATCATCCAAATGGCTGATAAAGAAATTGAACAGCGTGGGCCCGAGGACCAAGCCCTGGGGGACTCCGCTGCCCACAGTTTTGATGGCAGAAAAAACAATAAAAGTACTAAGCAGTTTCAGAAAGACTCAGGGCTGGAAGATGAGAATCAGGAACTCAGGTTCTAGCCCTTGCAGGTACACAGGGTCAAGTGGTGCTACTCTCCACTTAGAAGCCCATGGTCTAGCATTCATCACCACAGGAGTTTTTGGTCTGCTACTCAGCTCTGGATTGGCCTGTTTTGCTTTGATATTTTTTTTACTAGTTGGCCCTCTCCTGCAATGAAAATAATAGTGCACTCTGGGCTCTCAGGTGCAGAAAAACTCAGCCCTGTGAAACATTATCATGTCTGCTATGATAATGGCCTGAATTCAGTACTCTCCTCTTCTACCTCATGCAGTGCAGAGACCTCTGCTTGTCTGTAGGACAAACTCCTTCTGCTTTGGAGCCAAGTGCCTGGGGAAAAGACCTGGTCTACAGTTCTTCCCCTAGGCAAGTATGCCTTAGACTCTCTCTCTAGCCCATTTAATAAACAGCACTACTCTGGAGTGCAAAATAGGGGTCTGGCTTCCCCCATAACCCCCAGGCACCTGGAAAAGTGCCATTTGTTGGGTCTGAGATATGCTTGCCTGGGAGCAAATGAACAGCCATGAAGCCTGGGGCTATGGACAGACATTACACATAAACCAGTTTAAGTGATCAAAAACTGGTTTAAACCTATAATGGAACGTAAGTTCAGTTCATAGAAATGAGTTTCAAAATGGCCAAAACCAGTCTGAGGTAAACTTGGCTGAATGCAGTATCAGACTTAACTGATTGAGCTGAGTCTGTCTCTGGGATTGGGCAGCAATCTGTGCCCAGATTGTTCCTGGCAGTAAGGGAGCTGCTGGGGTAGACAGACCTCTCCCCTCCTCTTCATTCTCATTCTACCCCCACCAAGCCACAGGAGTCTGGCCACACTCCCTCTTCCCCCACCCTCCAAACTCCACAGGTTAAGGTTGGGGTTTAAACCCCTCCTCAGTCTTAGTCAGGCCTGCTCAGGCCTCGCCTTGCTCCACCCCACCACTCAGCTTCCTTGTGAAAGGGAAGGGAGCGGTGCTCCAGTGCCCCTGGGCTTCTGGCCTGTGCCACTGCAGGCATGTGCCTGAATTTCCAAAATGAAAAGGGAATGTCTGTTCTCTTACAATCCAGTTCAGTCTTTGCAGGTTAGACTAACCTGCAAAAATTGAATCAATTCAGGCTCAAGCTTTTTTGAATTTCTGTCCCTAGCCTATCTGACAACTGAGCAGTGACCTGTGCACTGCATGAGGGCAGCCTTGAATCCATATCCTTGCCTGCTCAGGCATATTGCTTAAGTAGAGTTAGAAATCTGTGCTTGGAACTCCAGCACTATCATTTTCATTCCAAGGGAGAGGAGAAGCCAGTCAGGAGAACAGCAGCCAATATAGATCCACAGGGTTAGACAGGTGTGAAATCTGGGGCCTCCGTTTTGGTAGCTATTTCTAGGGGATTTGGCCTCTTTGTGCACTCTGCCTTGCCACCAGGAGTAAGAGACAAGGCTTGAGCCACTAAGCTGTAGTGTCGATTTCCTGTCTTTAGGCAAAAACTAACACTGAAGGGTCTTGGTTTGAAATAAGGTCTAGGCCGAGGCCTGGCTTCCCTCTCACCCTGCTGAGTATTGTTCCTGCATAGTTCTCCTAGAGACAATGTTGGATGGGAATTTTTTGTGTAATGACCTAAGGCCTCCAATGAGGGCACTCAATAGAGGATGCCTGGTGACAAGATGAGAGCTATTTATTTAATTTGAAATGTCTGAATGTTTCCTTCTCTACTTGATTTGCCTCCAATACTTAAATGACTATTTTCTCTGGCAATATTAGTAATATTTTGCCAAGGACTTTACAGACTTTAGTTAAATATCAAAACATGCTGGAGAAGGAGAGAAGCATTGTAAGTATCTTGCACAAGGGCAAACTGAGGCACAAGGCACTGAGTCAGTGACAGATCCACAAATAAAAGCAATGCTCACACTTCCAGTGACTCATTTGTAATACAAGCTACCTTTCCTGTTCCCTGTAGAGCACCTGTGCTTCTTGATTGTTTCATTCAGGCCCTGGTCTATGCATATTACAGAGATCAAGTCTCTCAGTATACAAATCTTTCAGCAAAACTGTCTTTTCATGGGAATATAAAATTACATTTGCTACATTTTTAGATTCTTCTTATGGCCAGAATGCTTGGGCAGTGATTTCCCAGTTGAATGTAATCACCTAGTGCCTGGGTAAGATTGGCTAAGGGACATAATTGAAAGGCTATATCAACACTATCTCATTGACATTTAAGTGCAGAGCAGAAGCATGACAGCAAAATGGACTGGAGCGAGGACATGAGATGCTTCTGACAGCTGGTGTCAACAGGATGCTGACATGAAAAGCAGTATCTGGAGTGAAATCTGAAAGAAATGCAAGGACAGACCATGCAGAAAAGTTCAACTGCCTTATGTGTAACCAGGCATAAGAGAGTAAGTCTGCCTGCTTTTTATTCCTGAGAAAAATCTTGCATGATGCTCATCATGAATTAAATACCTCCTTCACCCCCTCCCAATTTGAAGTGTTTAATGATTTTTGTTTACTTTTTATGTTCTTTATGGTGAAGAGCAGCTGCAGAAATGCACTTCTTGCAAATAAATTGTAAAATACAAGAGGTAAATTTTAAAAAAGCACAAGAAAAATAAATTGTATTTTTAAAAGCATTGCCAATTGTAATGATTTCCTTTGTCAATAGCAGCGCAGAGAAAGTTCTTTCCTTTTAAAAAGTAGGTGCTACTTAATATGACAACATGCATTTGATCTTACCTTGTATTTAAAAGACATAATAAAGGATATTTTACAATGCCAGGTCTGTGTGTGTGTGTGTGTGTGTGTGTGTTTGTGTGCACGCACGCGCACGCAAACTTAAGATGCCAAGTATGTGCACTGAATCAGCTATTAAGTCCTGAGAAAGGAAAGCCCCATTTTCAGTGCAGCATAAATAATTATCTTGACCATTAACATCAACGAGAGCATACTGAAAATGCACCTATGTGTATACAGTTTCAACCTTATTTCATAATCTTCTAAAAATACAAGAGTTTTGACAGGCTTTTCTTTCAGGCACTAGCACAATTCAATTTCTGGCTTGTCAAGTGAGACTCTCCTTCACTACCCTTTCATGCATCTATGGTGGAGTGGCAGTTGTGCTGGTGATTTTTTTTTGCACAGTTGGAGATGTTGATGGGTTTTGTATTCCTTTATTCTAATTTGTCAAACAGTTTGTGCTGAGTAGAAAAAGAGAGAGGCACAGAATCTGGCCAAGAATGTCACAATTCTCTCATCTATTAATTTAGAGTGCTTCTCTTATTCAGTATGTAACATAAGATTTCCTAACACCTTTCTCAGCAGGAGAGGCTCAGTACTTTTTGAAAAGTTGAGCTCAAGTCACATGCCCACACCAAAAAAAAAAGCATTTGATTGACAGTCCATTTAGAAAAGCTTGGCATTTCAGAAGGGCAGCTGAGCTGGGCTTAGGGCATCTTTGAGTGTGCAAGGGGGATATGAAATCTTGGTAGGTGCTTGCACCACCTCTGGGGGGAATTTGTTCCAGACACATGCACTGTAAAGAACTTTATTCTTATGTCTAGTTTAAATTGGCCTTCCTGGAGTTTATGGCCGTTAGACCTTGTTATCCCTTGGGAAGCTCTGATGAACAGGTGTTCTCCCAGGTCCTCATGTATCCCTCTTATGTAATTGTAGGCTGCCACTAAGTCCCCCCTGAGCCTTCTCTTCTCCAGACTGAAGAGTCCCAAGTCCCTCAGCCTCCTCTTATATGGCCTTCCCTCCAGGCCTTGGATCATATGAGTAGCTCTCCACTGGACTCTCTCAAGCTTCTCCACATCCTTCCTGAAGTGGCGGGCCCAATACTGGATGCAGATACAGTACTCCAGGTGCAGTCTCACCAGGGCTGAGTAAAGTGGGAGGATGACTTCCCTGGTTTTGCTTGAGATGCATCAGTGGTTTCATGCCAGAGCTTGGTTAGCTTTGCCAGCCACAGCATCACATTTGTGTCTCATATTCACCTTGTCAATCAAGACCTCCAAGTCCCTCTCAGTCATGGTGCTCATCACTGCTGAGCCAGTAAGTATGTTGGGGGTTCTTCCTACCAAGGTGCAGCACCTTATACTTCTCCGCATTGAAGGCCATCAGGTTTTGGTTGGCCCACCTTGAGAGTATGTCCAAGTTGGCCTGTATCCTTAGCCTGTCCTATGGTGTGACTGCTCTCCCATATAATTTGGTATGTTGAATAAAAAATACATAGAATATATGCCTTAAATTTTGATCATTTGATTTATAAGATGACATAACTGCTTTGTGGAGAAATTGCTGGTTCTGTACAGTAGAACAGTTAAGAGAAAGTGTTCTTTGTAACTCCTCTGCTACTGCTTCGCTCACCGCGGCCTTAAAAGATAGCAAAAGCATGTACCACCCTGATCTCCAGATACAAGGAGGAGGTGTGTGAACTAACCTTGCCTCCCCCATAAGTTCCCATTCTAATTACAGCAAAGAATTGATGAAGTAATGGTGTAACTGCTTTTCATGCTAATTTCACTATATGATCACGTGAGTTGTAAGCGACAGTTAAAAAGTATATAAGCCTCCTGATTTTTGCTCTTGGAGGGGGACCCCTTCCAAGTGCTTGGGAAATTCAGGTCACTTTGGAATCCCCCCCTACAGCTGCAGTTTCTTTTAAATAAAAGCTTCTGCTGACCTGACCCAAAAGTCCCTTCAACTAGTACTCTTTGGGTCCAACCCCATAGCCAGTTGCCTAGCCATCGGACCATATGATGATCAAGGCCACAGTTCCCCAGCTTAACCATGAGGACATAATGAGGAACTAGGTCAAAGGCCTTCTTGAAGTTCAGATATATGATGTTCATGTCATCTCCCTTGTCCAGGGCATATGTTACTTGGTCATAGAAGGAGATGAGATTGGTCAGGCAAGACCTGCCAGTCACAAAGCCATGTTGGCTGGAATTCAGAAGCTTGCCTTCCGTTAGTTCAGTGTTGATGGATCCCTTGACAATTTTCTCCAGGATTTTTCCAGGGATGAATGCCGGACTGATTGGCTTATAGTTCCCTGGGTCAGCCCTCCTCCCTTTCTTGTAGGTAGGCACCACATTGGCTCTTTTCCAGTCATCTGGGACCTCACCCAAGTACCACAATTTTTCAAATATCTCTGCCAAGGGGGATGCAATGATGTTTGCCAGCTCTTTCAAGACTCTAGGATGCATATCATCTGGCCCTGCAGACTTGTGAATGTCCAGTTTCTTAAGGTGTTCGCTTTCCTGATCCACATCAATTTTGGGTCCATTGCCTGCTCTAGGATTGGTTTGTGCCATTCCTGACTGCGTGATTTTCCTGGGAGGGTGAAAAACCGATACAAAATAGTCATTTAGGAGATAGACACTTTCTTGGGCATCGGATGTCAGTTCCCCTGTTGGATCTTGCAGGGATCCAATAATATCTTGGTTCTTTTTCTGACTTCCCACCTATCTGAAGGACTTTTTGTTGTCTTTGATTCTTGTTCAGTTTGTGCCTTGGATTTTCTCAGCTGCTCTCTGCAGGAATGGGTGAGTGCAGAGTAGTCCTCTTTGGCAATGCTTCCTGTTTTCCAGGTGGTGTAGGCTACTCTTTTGAGATTAATGAAGTCCAACAGTTCTTTATTCAGCCATGAGGGCTTCCGTAACCATTGATTACATTTCTTGTGAGATGGTATGACTTTGCCCTGTGTTTCAAGGATTATGTTTCTGAGAGATGGCCATTTCTCGTGTACTCTCTTTTGGGGGTGGGTAGGGGGAGTATGGCCTCTAATTGCCTGAGTGACCAATTCTCTCAGTTTGCAGAAGTTAGCCTTCCCAAAGTTAAGGACTTCTGTTTTACTGAGGGGTTTGTCTGCTCTTTGGTGACCTAAGAAGGTAACCAATTAATGTTTGCTGTCACCAAGCTTCCCCTTGATCCACAGATTGATCACCAGGTCCTCCCCTTTGGCCTGGACCAGATCAAGCAATGCCTCTCTCCTAGTTGACCCATAGACTGCCTGGGTTAGGTAGAAGTGATTGATGCAGAAGAGAAAGCTACGTGACCTGTCAGATTTGGCCAACCACTCATCCCAAGAGATGTCAGAGAAGTTGAATTCCGCCATGACAATCATGCATTGGGAGCGCATGGCTTCAACCAGCTCCCTATTGAATTCCTGATCTAGGTCTTCCTCTTGGTGGGGAGGTCTAATTCAATCTGCAGGGAGGTGAACTGATCCTTGACATAGAGAGCAACACCCCCACCTCTCTTCCCCACATGGTCTCTCCTATATAAGGTGTAACCTTCTACTGTCACCGACCAATCATAGGTGGACTCCCACCAAGCCTCCATAATCCCTATAAGGTCATAGTCATTTTCACAGAGGAGAAAGGCCAGTTCCTCAAGCTTATTTCCCAAGCTCCTGGTGTTTGTGTACAGACAGTTAAGTCTGCCATGAGAAGCCCAATGCTTCCCTGAGGGGTTAAGCAGGATCTTTCCTTGGGCTGTCACCAGAACGTGTTCCTTTGGGCTGCCTGAGTTCTTGGTAGTGTGGCTGACATGACCTGGGCTAGATGTTAGTAGACTGCCCATCTCCCAGCAGTCTCAGTTTAAAGCCCTGTGAAAAAGGTCAGGCATTCTGGCTAAGAAGAGCTTCTTCCCTATCCAGGTGAGGTGGAGGCCATCCCTTCCCAACAGTCCACTCTCTCTGAAGTGTGGACCATGGTTGAGTAAGCCAAACCCCACTCAATGGCACCATTGTCAGGGTCTTCTATTTATCTCACTGGTGCTCCTATCCCTCCGGAGTCCATTTCCTGCGACAGGGAGGTTTGAAGAGAAAACTTTCTGTGGCCCCAGACCCTTGAGCCCAGCTCCCACAGCTCTGTAGTCACGCATGAGCCGGTCTGGACTTCTCTGTGCCATATTATTGGTGCCCACATGGATGAATAGCATGGGATGGTGGTTGGAGGGCTGGACGAGTTTGGGGATCCCCTCTGTCACATCCCAGATGTGAGCTCCAGGCAGGCAGCAGATCTCATGGGTCAAGAGGTCAGGGTGACAGATTGCTCCCTCAGTCCCCCTAATGAGGGAGTCACCCGCCATGATTATTCTGCATCTACTTCTAGGTGCAAGTGCTGGTGGCCCTGTACCCTCACATGCTGGAGCCAGTGGTATGGCTGGCTCTGTTGATGTGAGAGGTGCAAAGCAGTTGTGCAGCTCCAGGGGAGCGTTAACCTTGGTGTTGCACCTCTTTGAGACAACTGTTGTTCAGAATTGGTTCCTCAACTCCAGTCTCTTTCAGGAGCCTTTATGCTTCATGTATAAATGGTTTACAACTTTTAAGTCTTTTAAGTTTCCATCTGTTTGGGTCTTCAGTTAAGACCTGATGGAGCAGGTGACTTCATCATTTCTTGCCTCTATTGCCACTAATGTTATTAAGGTCTGTCTCCTTTTATTGCTTGGTCCAATGCCCGAAAGTACAGGGAATACATCTGTTTACATGTAAGTTGTGCAGTCTGTTATGAGTCTCAGGACATTTTTAAATAGTGTTGAGCTTTTTAGTGTAACAACCTCTGGACCATGCAGGAATACAATATTCTGCTGGGCTGTATATAATTGCAAGTGCAGTGGTTCTGAGCACTTTGAAGTTAGCACCCCATGTCATGTTGGCTAAACATCTTAAGACAGCTATGCAGAGACCTTACTGCTGACCTCCTGAATGTGATGTTTATGGTGACGGAATGGTCTAATGTGACTCCTCGGTAGGTTGGGTATGCTCATGGGGAAGGATGTGGTTGCCTTCTCTGATTATTTAGTGTGCACATGGCTCAATGACTGTCCACATGGAAGAGTAATGATAGTGATTTATTCATGATTAACTTTAAGTGCTAATTGTGTAGATAGTCAGTGATGAATTCCATGTCAGTTCTTGGTATCTTTTCCAGTTCTGTCACGTCAATTTCTTGGGCTACTATGGCAGCATAGTCAGTATATATGTATCACTTAGACATTGTATGCAGGAAGTCTGAAGTATTTACATTGAAAAGTATTGGTGTATTTTAGAGAGATTTTTTGGACAAACACTGATGTCATTACTATTCTGAAACCCAATAAACCACTAGAGGATCAAAATACCTACCCAATTCACTGCTCTGCATTACACACCAACTCATGGAGTGAGTAATCCTGAATAGAACAAATAACATCATTGACCCTCTTAGCTCCCAAAAGAACAAGTTGGCTTTCAGGAAAAGCAGTCTACCAGTGACTGAGTTACATTGCTTACATCTGACGTAGGAAACGGATTTGAAATGAGGCAGAAAACAGCCACGGTCTTTATTGACCTTACAGCCACACTTGATACTGCATGGCACCAAGGCCTCTAATATAAACTGCATTCTATGAGAACTGGCTGCACGTTATATGCTTTCATCATGAACATAATCTCCAGTAGGTCATTCAAACTCACTACAAGCCAAGGAGAAAAAAGCAGCATATCAATTCTGAAGAATGGAGTCCCCAACGGTCAGTGCTAGGGATAGCCAGATTCTTGGTTAGTACTATTTAAATCTATGATTAGTCTCCGTGAAGCCTGTGGGGCAATTTATGGACTAAGGAATCCTCAGTGTTAGAAATAATATCAATCTAGCCAGTTATAAGTATCGTGTATTTACACAAGAAGTTATAGACTTGCTTATGTTCAGATGGGGTCATCTCCTGTCTCGTGTCTTAGAATGATTTAATTTGTCAGTAATAGCTTATAATGAATTCATGCATTCTGAGCTATAGTAGTTAAATTATTTTTCCAGTTATGTTTGCAGATTGTTATTAGCAGAAAAATATATTGCCTATAAATCTGTATGCAGTTAAGTGGGGTTAAACTGAAAGCAAAAGGAAAGCTTCCTCTTTCTGCAATAATTTAGGTTGGATTTAAAGCTATACATTGCCAGACACCTGAGTTGTTGATGTCGCTCCATTGTCTCCTTAGTGCACTATAAAAGAAGCACAAGAGAATGTAAAAATAAATGCAGTATTCTGGTTATGAAGTCAATCCCCTGCCTCCCGTATGATCCTATACTTTCAGAGTAGAGAAACAGCTGCTACCCCTTGTTGAAAAAAAATAGGATTTTAATATGGTTCGGTTCACCTGTTAAGGGCTAGAAAGAGTGAACGCTAAAATCATTCACAGCATGATTTATTTTAGCTTTGCAGCATTCTCCAATGTTGGAGAACAATGGATAATTAAATACCCTTCTATAGTGGAATGAATGGGAAAATTCATTGAATAATTCCATACGCAGGCCAGACACACGCTACATTATTGTGTAGCCTCGGCTATGAGTATTAGTCCTTTCTTCAACAAGCACAGTTTTGTTTCTAAACTGGACTTCAAGAGTGGAACTAATGCTGCAGGGTGCTGAGTATCCAATCCTGCTAATTTCAATGCATGTTTCCTTATAGCTGCATTAATTAATTTTGATTTAGTCCCAGAAATATTCAGCATTATGTCCTCAAATAAAACTACTTTTCATACCAGTTTAAAGAACATGAGTCAAAGACATCCAAAGAGACCTAAAAGTTAAATGTCTGGATCTATATCTAGTTGCTTAAATAAGTGGTCTGATTTCTAAAGATTTTGAGCATATATAGCTCAATTTGATGTAAATACTAGTGATGACATATGTCAGAAAGCAATTATTAACAGTATAGAAGTTGACTCTCATAGTCATCCTCTTGACTGTCATTATTTATTTATTGCAAAAATTGTTTCCTCAGGGACTTGAAATCTGCCCTGAAGGAAGTATGGTTAACACTTCTTCCACAACGGACCTACAGCATCCCTGCAGAGACCCTTGCTTCCCTGGAATTCTTGTGTCCATAGAAGGGATGTAAATATCCTTTAAAAATATTTGTTTAACCTCCTCTAATTATGTCAGTTAAAGGATTACCATGTTTTCAATTTCAAAAAAGAGGACACCTGTGTAGGGGAGGGAAGGTGGGGGTATATGATTGTGGGAGGGGGCAGTGATATGCTTGTGCCCTACCTTGACCCCTCACTCCCAAGCCACAGCTCCCCCAGCCCTGCTGCTGCCCCTCACTCCCGACCCCCAGCCCTCTGCCCCCCCAGCCCTGCTTCCATGCAGCATCCTGCTGCCCCTAAAGAGCCCCCCGCCCCCTTCCCCTGCTGAAGGGGCAGGCACTTCCCCTGCCTCTCTGCCCTGCTGCATCCCCAGAGATGGGAGGACCCAAAAAGAGGACATGTCTGGGAAAACATATGGTAACCCTAAACGTTTAACCAATTAATGCAGCAACCATCACAGTTGCTGCTGAGAGCTGCTCTGGCTTCTTTGACTAGGAGTGGGTGGGACAGCAATCTCAGCCAGACAACATGAAGCCCTGTGCTGGGAGGGAGGGAGTATCTGTGAATAAGCAGCTACCTGCTTAAATGAGGAGTCATTAAGCTGCTTGCTATTTTTCTGTTAGGCTATGGGTGCTAGTCCCCCTTGCCTCTCCCCTCCTCCTCGCTCCTCCCTCCTGCCTGCCTTCTGTCTTCTGATTCCTGCTGGGGCACCGTGTGGCTTCCCTTCCCTGCCAGACTGAGTCCTCACGGAGCTAAAGGATAACTAGTAAGCTAGCCAGTTATCACTGCACTGACAGTTAAATGATTAATCATTTAACCTTTGCATCCCTAGTTTATAGTTATATATATAGTTATAGTTATCTTCACAGGTTTGCCTTGTACTGATAACACAAAAAATGTACCTATTGAACCCTATTTAAGTTTTTGCTCCAGGTCAATGGAACACTAAGAAATATACTTAATTTTAAGTTTGTAAATAGTTTAACTGAAAAAAGCAATGGGATTACTCTCATGCTCAAAGAAAGCTGAGGCTTTCCTGGATAAATCCCTTAGCCATAAAGAGATGTTTAGCTTTTATTTATTTAGTTTTTAAAAACAAACATCTCTTTCTTGCTAGTATAAATAGTTTTGGATCTAAAATTGATTAAATAATAAGGCAAAGGCAGATTTGTTTTTGGGTTGCTAGTCAGGGAACAGCAGCACTGACAAACACCATCTCAGTTTCCCATCATCCATGAAATACTGTGGGAATTACAAAGATTGTTCTCCAGTCTAGCTCTAAAAAGCTGTCAACACCAGCTTCTGGTATTTTAGCACATGAGAAAGATGCATTATGGAATGCTTCCATTACTTAATGCTGATTTGATTTGGTGGAAATTTGGCCCAATTCGGTGACCAAATCTCTGAATCCAAATCAAATCAAAAGACCCTTTAATTTCTCTGAATTGATTTGGAGAGATTCAGACAGATTCGACAATTTAGATGTAGAGACAGCTTTAAATATTTTTTCTACAGACCTCTAGGCAGCACTGAGCACTGAGGTGCAGGGGCAGGTGCAGCATCCCACAGAAGCATGGGGGGCTCACCCGGGGTTCCCCTATAGATGATTGCCAAGCCCCCACTGCACTCCCTGGCAGACCCGTAAGTGGACCAGCAGTTCACTGCTGAGCATGCTGGAGAGCCCCCTGTGCTTCTGTGGGATGCTCCATGCGCCCCAGCACCACAGCGATCATGAGCTGCACTGCTACCTCAAGGTATGTAGAAAAAAACTTTAAAGCTGTGACTGTGTCTGAAACACTGATTCACCAAATCAGCACATTTGGCTGAATTGAATCAGGGACAGTGATCCAAATGAATGGATCAAATCACTGTCGCTGATTCGGGCTGAATCCAAATCCGAATCGAATGGAGCCTGTCTCACACAGCCCTACTGGATATTTCTACCCCATCTAGCTATCTCCCTGGTATATCCAGGGTCCCCGTTACCATATCTGAGAACTTCAACTTTCAATTTATCCAAACAATAGACAGGAAAATGTTATTATCTCTGTTTTAAAGACAGGAAATAGATTAAGCACCCAGCTCCTCAAAAGATGTTTAGACACCAAACTGCCATGGATCTGGATTCAAGGTCATACAGGAAATGTATGGAAGTGCAAGTGACTGAAACCAGGTCTCCCAAATCCCAGAGTAACACAGTAATGCTCTGATTTTCCTTCTTCTTCCAGGCAGATTTACTCCTATACAGACAGAAATATTTATTGTTGTGAACCCACTTGAGATCTGTAAAGAACAGACTTCATAATCAACCAGATGGCACTGGAATCCAGCTTCTCCTCCTTTTCAAGAGTGCCATGATATCCTTCAAGCATGTCATCTGATAATGATCTTAGTGCAGCACTCTGTTCAACAGTAAATAATTCAATAACTGCAAGGCATGTACCACCGGGTCTTGAGCCAGCTGTTGTCATTCCTATGTTAATGAAGCTACCCTTGACTCCCAGTTATTAAATTCCAGATACAACCTATTTTAATGTCTCCTCTCAAAACCTGCAGAATCTGTGGAGGCAGCTCAGTTTCTTTTAGTCACTTAGCAGTGTTCTCATCACGTGAATAATTTAAAGCTTATGTCAGTTGGAATCTTAATAATGAAACACTATTAAGAAGCCTGAATCCATTATGAGTAGATTCCAGTTCTTCATTCAGTTGTGTGCCAGTTAGCATTGATCCCAAGTATAACCTCTGCATGCAGCTTACCCATTTCAAAGATTCTGTCCAATTTAGCCATGCTGAATAAAACCCAATGACACAAGTACAGTTGTGTCCCAGAGCCAGGGCAAGGTATGGATTCAACCAGCCATAATCAGATCTTAAACAGTACTCTCCCCAAACTACTCTCAGGGAAAGCAAAGGCAGCCAGGGCCAATTATGTTTCACCATGTTTAATGCTGATGGAGATATTCTCTCTCCCAGAACTTCTGAGCATGGATTCAGTGCTTCGTACTTATAAGGTCTGCTGCACTAATGGTGAAATCTGGATCTATTATGGTACCTTGCATAGATAATGTAACTGTGCAGATATTTGATTTTTTTTTTGGTTCTATAGACAAATCAAAAACATGGAAAAAATTCTTGCAAGAAAACTCAAAACAGAAGGAGTTTTGGTTTCTTCTCATCCTGAAATTGTGTCAGGTGGAGTGAAACATTCCACTTCATATTGTTTCTTACCTTAAAAAATAATATATGTAACCCAGGTACATGCAAGAGTGTGCCCTATTCTCAATTGGATGGGATGAGTAGGCAGGAGGGGGTGCTGTGAGAGGGATGCCAGAATTTCAAGCAGATCCTTCTTTCCTCTATAGAGTTAGCCCAAGCCCAAAGTTCTTAGCTATATACAAGTTAAGTTGTAATATATATAAATATAAAGCTAAATATCATATACATATATTTACACAGAAAACACTAACCAATAATCAAGGTCAAACTCTAAATAACACTATTTACAACATCACAATACAACATTTCAATTACAAAATATAAGGCAAAACATGAACAATCTTAATAACATCTATTCCTTAATATAGTCCCTGACCCATGGCAAGAGATTGCCCTCCTTCCAATG
>JAGPOW010001918.1:36076661-36166178 GCA_030014935.1 Caiman crocodilus | reverse complement strand
ATAAGGCAAAACATGAACAATCTTAATAACATCTATTCCTTAATATAGTCCCTGACCCATGGCAAGAGATTGCCCTCCTTCCAATGGAATCCCTTGTGGCGTGTCCAGGAAGCACCAGGGCCCCCTCGCTTTAGTGCCTTGACTAGGTGGGGGGCTGCTCATCCAGCCCCTTCTCTGGGTTAGCCCGCCTCGTGTCTTTCCCCTGCAGGACCCAAGGGCCCAATGACTCATGTCCCCGCAGGAGCAGTGGTCAGGGCACAGCTCGATGGGGTCTCCTTTGCTGGAGCACCTCTCTAGGCCACTCCTGTGCTGCTGGGTTCCTCCCTGCCCTGTGCCCTGCTCTGGGCACTGAGGGCTCAGCTCCTCCCAGCTGCTGGCTCCTGGGCCTCATGCCACAGCACTACCATTTCCCCATGCCCTGGGTCAGCACTGAGGGCTCTCTTAGCACAGGCCGGGCCCTTCAGGGTCTGGACAGCCGTCATCACTCTGAGTGGTTACAAGCAGCCTCCACTGCTCCCCGGCTCCCAAGTCTTGGGTCTGTGTGCTGCCCTGCACACAATGGGACCTGGCCGCTTGCCGGGAGATGGGGCCTGAGATGCCTGTGGCCCCCAAGGCCCTGCTGGAGTTGCAGGCTCAAGCTGCTGCTTGTGGCTCCCAAAGCCTGGGTACCGTGCACCAAACCATGCACTGTGATGGGCCTGAGCAGTCTCACACTGCTCCCAGGGCTGCGTCTCTGTGCGCTGTCCCTGTGCTCCGTTAACAGCTCAATAGTCTCACACTGCTCCCAAGGCTGCTCCTCCAATGGCAGGTTCAGGAGCCTTGGGTCTATTGCCCGCTGGGGGAGAGCTCCCCAACTTTTCTTGGCTCTGCTGTTCTTGAGTCCCTCACTGCATCTGCCCTCGTGCTGGGCACGCAGCATCTTTTCTACCCAGGGCTTTGCCTCTGAAGTCTTCCGGACCCAACAGTTTAATTTAGTCTGGAAATGTTCACTGGCAACAAAACATTAACATTTTCAACTTTCTGAAATGTTTTCTCCATTTTTTTAGCCAGAACTATTTTCTCAATTTCCACTCCAAACAGTTTTGATTGCACTAAGACTGCATTTTTAGTGAATGAATGATCAATCCAAAAACAAAATAAAAGGAAACCAAAAACAACCCCTCCCCCCTTTCACTGACATGGAAATTGTATTACTGATAAGTACTCTATAAATATCTAAGTTAAACTTCAGCCTGCATCATATCACCCTTCTGATTGGAATGCTGCATTCTGAGAAAAAAATCTTTCTTCCCAATGCTTTCTACCTTTTTAAGGTGCTAAACCAACATTCTTGCCGTCTTGGAGTGTTTAAAACTGGATTCAGCCTGTGAGCTGCAAAGCCATCTCTGGATTCTTTGCATGTCTTGCCATGTTTCCTCAGCTAGAGCCAGAAACAAACTCAGTGGTTTCTATAGCAGAGACACTGTGAATTTCTGCTGTCAATGGGTGCAAAAAGTTTTTCAATTGCTCTTTGGCTTTGGTGTTAGTGCCTGTGCTATTTGGAGTAGGAATTGCCTTCCCTATGTTTGGAAACCATGATGTTCAAAATTTAAATAACGCAAAACCAAAAACTCGCAACAGCATAAACAAAAATTCTTAAGAATATCCAATGCTAATTTCTTACTTTAACTGTCTTATATTTCCCATTAGGGGGTGTTCACTGTAAACACAGGTTTTTCTCAGCCCGAAAGGATCAAATTCCACTAGCAAAAGCTACACAATTTTACTGACACATTTGCCAAAGGGAATGTGTTTTCTACAGGGGAAACTGTTGCTTGTTCAGCTCTGTGAGTCTGCTATCAGTCCTAAGAGCTTCTATAGCTTTTGATGACTGTATGCCATCCTTCTGTTCATTAGTTTCTGCTGCAATTTAGACACAGCATGAAGTAAACAAACATCTCAAGACTATTTTGACACATTAGGAAGTAAGAGACATAAAAGTTGAAAACATAAGTGATGTAGGGGAGGAGTCATGGGGAGCATATGTCCCCCCCGATTTCTGTGGGTGTGGGGTTGCAGTCCAGCTGGAGCCAGTGTGCAGCAGAAGTTGGGGCAGTGGTGGCATGGAGTTGTGCCCCATCACTGTCAACACTTACTCATCTTCCATGATTGAAGACACTCTGAAATGGAGATAAAGCCAAGTCAAATGTTAGACTCATAGAAAATTAGGGATGGCAGGGACCCTCAGGAGGTCATCTAGTCCAACCCCCTCGATCAAAGCAGAACCACCCCCAACTAAATCATCCCAGTCAAAGCTTTAAAGCTTTGTCTAGCCAAGTTTTAAAACTCTCCAAAGATAAAGATTCCACAGCCTCGCTAGATAACCAATACTTTGCTACGATCCTTGTGAGAGAGTTTTTCCTAATATCCAACCTAAACTTCCCTTGATGCAACTTGAGACAGTTGCTCCTTGTTCTG
The DNA here is from genome assembly GCA_030014935.1 of Caiman crocodilus. NCBI lineage: Eukaryota > Metazoa > Chordata > Crocodylia > Alligatoridae > Caiman > Caiman crocodilus. Next base: position 36,163,721 of record JAGPOW010001918.1, on the reverse strand, counting down.
CCATCTGACACCACTGAGAACAGTCTAGCTCCATCCTCTTTGGAACCACCCTTCAGGTAGTTAAGTGCTGTTATGAAATCCTCCCTCAGTCTCCTGTTCTTCAGATTAAATAACCCCAGTTCCCTCAGCCTCTCCTCATAAGTCATGTTCCCCACTCCCTTCACCATTTTTGTTGATCTCTGCTAGATTTTCTCCAATTTGTCCACATCCTTTCTGTAGTGGGTCCCACAAAACTGGACACAATACTCCACAAGGGGCCTCACCAGTGGTGAATGGAGGGGAAGAATCACCTCTCTTGCCCTGCTGGCAACACTCCTACTAACACAGCCCAATACTATGTTAGCCTTCTTTGTAACAAGGGCACACCATTGACTCATATTCATCTTATTGTCCACTGTAACCCCCCTGGTCCTTTTCTGCAGAGCTGATGCTTAGCCAGTCAGCCCCCAGCCTGTACTGGTGCATGGGATTGTTCCATCCTAAGTGCAGGACTTCGCACTTTGCCTTATTGAGCCTCATGAGATTTCTTTTCTCTAATCCTTCAATTTGTTGAGGTCTTTCTGAATCCTAGCCCTACCCTCCAGTGTATCTACTTCTCCTCTCAGCTTGTGGTGTCATCCACAAGCTTTCTGAGGGTGCACTCCATCCCATTTTTTCCAGGTCATTGATGAAGATATTGAGCGAAACTGGCCCCAGGACTGACCCTTGGGACACTCCACCTGATACCAGCTGCCATCTAGACATTGAGTCATTGATTACCTTTGAGCACAATGATTGCGCCAATTTTCTATGCACCTTACTGTTCACTCATTCAGCCCACACTTCCTTAGTTTTCTCGTGAGAATGTTGTGAGAGCCATATAAAAAATCTTCCTAAATGCTGGTAAAACAAACATTATTTGCAGTAGCTATAATATGTGAACCTGCAGTTCCTCTCTACCTTGCACAATTTGCTTCAGTTATTGAGGTCTAACAGAAAAATAGTCTAGTGCTTAGTTGTCCAGTGATTATATGTTACTATTCTACAAGCCATGTCTTAAGAATCAAGGTTGACTTGATTATACAGAGATTAACAGAAGGGCGCTGAATTGTTTCTTTGCCTTACACAGGCTCCATGTCATATTCTGGTCATGTCTATATATTCAACATACTTGGGAAATCTTATGCTGGATGAACTGTGGCTGGTACTTCTTAATATGGGTATTGAAATTAGGTGGAATGGCTGGACTATTTTACCATACCCACCAGTCCCCCTCCAACCAGCTGCATGTCACCTTTCACCTTCTTCAAAAACAGTTAAGAAGCTTGGAACAGCCATTCCTCCATGTACCTCCCTCCCCTATGAATAGTGCATGTAATCCTTAAAACTGGTAACTTCTGTCAGTGATAAAGTCTGCACGTCTTGTGCCCAATGTTTTTCTCACAAGATGAAGACAAACTAGGAAGACAAGGAAGAGTAAATTAGCAATAGTGACAATGTAGAGAAGCAGATAAAGGTTTAGGCATTTACTGGTACTTGTGGTTTATAATCACATGGATGGAGCAGTAACTTACTGGAAAGTATGGCAGGTAGAAGAGCACATGTCCAAAACACTATTATTAATCTGAGGGTTTTGTTGTTAAATTATTAGAAGTAATAGGTATAGTTTGGACTGGTACATTTTTCACCCTTTGCACTCAGCTGATTTAGCCCAGGGTAAACTTATTAGCTCAAACAGGAAACACAAGTTATTTGAATGATAGTTTTCACTTATTGCTCTTTTGTATGCTTAATGCTCTTGTTCCAAATCTTGCTCAGTCTTCTTTTGAATAAGCCTTTTCCTTTCTACCTCACCTACAGGGGATTCCTACAATCACATACAGGAAACCTCCAAGGGAAATATCTTTGGCACTACTTGTAGTCAGGACTGAGAAATCATTGACCCATATTTAGGACTCACCATGATATAATGATTAACTGCAATGGAGTTAAGAAGATATTTATTTGGTGTACCATGCTTAAAGCCAGTTATTTATAGTAATGGCACTTCTATGTGGGGTAGAGTAGAAAAGTGACCACAGAGCCCTGAGGTTCTCCTTCTCAATTAGAAGTTGTTTTTATCTTAATCATATCAATTTTTAATGTTTTAACCAAAAATCCAAACAAAGATCCTCCCCCACCATAGGACACTAACATTTCTCTGGAAATGCATCTCCTTAAGAATACCCTAGGGGTTTCATTTTAACTCGTGAGTCAAAGTTCATTTATTTCTGTGATCATTTTGTTGCAAAGTGAGAGATTCAGGTGCATATCATAAGTAGCAGAGTACAGCAAACTCCCTTTGGGATACTCAGAGAACGTATCACTGTAAGTCAAATACTTTATGTTTGATTTTCAAAATAGATCATTCATCTTAAATATTCAGCTTTATATGTTAGTAGAAGTGTTCTTTTAAGCAGGAGGGTGATATTAGTTTAAAAATCCGAACAACTGAGACAAAAGCTTATACAAACGCAGATTTCAGCACATGTAGGGCTACATTTTTCAAATTTCTAAAAATACACATTTTCAGAAGATGCACGTGGATGCAATTCCACATTTCTAGTTTCAAATTTGGGCATATAAATACCCAAAGCAGCTGTACAAATCTAGGCAATGTGCATTTTTGTGGGCCTATAACACAGGAGTGGTCAATACTAGCTCCAAAAAGATAAGTAAAAATGAAATGTTAAACAACACCACACACATACACCTAGAGCCATCACTGCTGATACAATTTAGCATCCCATTCCTCCCTTTGGAGAGCATTTAGAAAAAAATCCCTTTTCAGATCAACATTGTGTTGCCAAAGTAATGTCTTTCTAGTGAATGTTAAGATATAATTACCCTGTAAGGAATGATTCCTATTAAACTTTTAATGCATCTTCTTATAATTGAAATTTAAGCCTTTGGTTGTGGTTGGGTGTCATTGAAGATGTGATTAAACATAAAATATGTATGAGACTTAACTCCTTTAGGGGTGTTAGGGTAGCATCAACTAAGTAAAAAACATAAATAATTTCTCTGTACCTTCACAAAGTTTCTTTCAAGTCTTCCTGGTGTAGATATATTTCTTTTCTCAGATAAAAGAGCACCTCCTACACTGATTGTATTTGCCAGGCTAAAGAAAAGCAGCTTTTACTTGTTTCCAAATGGAGGCTTTGCACCTTTTTCTTTCCCTTCCTGCTGGGGCATAGATCCATGCATAACTCTGAAGGAAGCAAAGACTATCAGTATGGAGCGTTCTTCACTCCCCTCTTCAGACACTTCTTTCTATACTGGTGATAGGTGGGAGAGGCAAGGGAGGGATGTGTACATTTCTGTTTCTTCTCTGGGATCAGGGGATGTAGCTACCCAGGAGATACGGCTTTTCTTGGCTTCTGACAACTCAAACTACCTCCTCATAACAGGTAATTCTAGATGACTGAGTAGTGCAGTGTGGGTGTAGGCAGGGACATAGGTGCAGGATTATGAATGCTCCTGTGAGGTACATGAGCATGCAACTGTGTAACTGCCTCCTGTATAGAACTTGTGTTAAAAGACAAGAAGGGAGAGACTCTGATAAGCTCTGCTGGGCAGTGACTGTAGATCTGGGGACCAAAACTGCCTGTATATTTTTTTCTTGGCATTGGTGATCAAAGTTGTTTGACTATGGGTACGAAAGGAAAGCACTCATGGAAGCTTCTTGGCAGTTCTTCACAAATGTAAATGTTAGGAAGGTAACTGCCAATGCTGGTTGCAGGCCTGCTGGTGACTAATAAGTCCAATTGCAGAGAGGCAAATCCTGCTGCAATGGTTACACTCGTATGCCTGATTACTGCTAGATGAGGGAGTATCTTTCCTCCTACTCCTCTTCTCCTTGATGCAGGCCCTGTGCTGACAGTCAAAGAAGGCTTTTGATTTGGCCTTTTGATTTGGAGCCACCAGGCATCCCAATCTGCAGCCTGTGTTTCCCACAGCTTGTGGTCAATACTGCAGGCAGAAAAGGACCTCTTCAGAGTGTCCTTGAAGCACTTGCATGGGGCCCCACTGTTGCATTTCTCCATCATCAGTTTCTCATAAAGCACAGCCTTTGGTAGGCAGTTGTCATCCATCTGGGCCATGTGGCCTGTCCACCAGAGCTGAGTCTGCAGAATAACTGCCTCAGTACTGGTGGTATTGGCTCTTTGTAGCACCTCCACGTTGGTGACAATTCTACCAGCAGATCTTGAGAATGGTGTGGAGGCAGCGTGGATGAAAATGCTCAAGGAGGTATACATTGGAGTGATAGATGACCCATGACTCAGCACCATACAGTGGGGTAGAGATAACAAAAACTCTGTAGACCTTGGCTTTGGGCTGTGCCTGTAGGCTGTGACTGTTCCAGACTTGCTTGTGAAGTCTGCCGAAGGCACTGCTAGTTTTTGAGAGTCTGTTGTCTACCTCCTTGTCGATCATGGCATCCTACAAGGTGACACACCCGCAGGTAGGTGAACTGCTTGACAGCATTTAGCTCAGTCTCTTAAATAGTCATCTTCAGTGGCACATAAGCTTGGAGTGGAGCTGGCTGATAAAGAACTTCAGTCTTCCTCAGGCTGATGGTAAGTCAGCAGAGTTGTGCTGCAGTAGCAAAGCAAGTGGTCATGTGCTGCAGATCGTGTTGGGTACGGGCTACCAGGGCACAATCACCTGCAAACAGAAATTCACAGGTGAACTGCTGCGAGGTCTTTGTGTAAGCCTGTAGCTGTCTGAGGTTGAAGAGGTTTCTGTCTGCCTGGAAGCAGATGTAAACACCTTCCTCACCTTCCCTAAGATTGTCTGATGCTTGCTACAACATCATGGCAAAGAAAATTGTAAACAAAGTAGGTGAGAGTACACAGCCTTGCTTAACTCCACTGGAGATCAGGAATGGACCTGAGAGGTTGCTGTTGTACTTGACTTGTCCATGCTGACTGTCATGGAGTTGCCTGACCATGGTGAGGAGCTTAGGTGGGTAATCAAGCTTCTTGAGACTCTTCCAGAGGCATTTCAGCATATGGTGTCCAATGCTTCAGTAAGGTCTATGAAAGTGATATACAACCTCTTGTTCTGCTTTTAGCACTTTTCCTGTACTTGTCTGAGCACAGATACCATATCTATCATGCCTCTCTTTGCTCTGAAGCCACATTGGCTCTCCCAGAGGACCTCTTCTGCATGGTAGGCACCAGCCTGTTGAGGAGGATTCTAGCTAGAAAATTCCTGGAGATGGACAGAAGAGTGATCCCTTGGTAGTTGGAACAGTCTGACTTGTTGCCTTTATTCTTGCACAAGGTGACAATTACAGCATCACACAGATCTTGTGGAAATTTCCCCTGCTCCCAGTAGGCTATAAAGAGTTCACAGAGCTTGAAGTGTAGGGTGAGACTGCCGTATTTCAGGGCTTCAGGTGGAATTCCATCAATTCCAGGGGCTTTGTCACTTTTTATCTGGTTGAGAGCAGTGAAGGCTTCTTCTAATCTAGAATGCTCAACTATTTCCTCCTTAACAGGCAGTTGCTTGACTTGGTTGATGGCAGACTCATGTACTGTGCATTCAGTGTGAAAGAGAGTTTGGAAGTACTCAGACCATTGATCCATGACAGTCTTTGTCAATGTGTAGGATCTAGCCATCAGAGCTCCTCAGTGGGGTTTGGATCAGGAAGCTGTGGCCGTAGGCAGATTTCAGGGCTTTGTAGAAGTTTCTGGTGTCTTCATTATCAGAATATAATTGTATTCTTTCTGCAGGAATATTAGTTCATTATTCATTTTGGACATCACGCAGTTTCTGCTGAAGGGTGTTACATGCCTGGCAGTAAGTCACCTTTTTCTCTTGTCTAGTTGTCTGTACTAGAAGGGCTTTCTGTGCTAGATAGCTACTGCCAATTCTTGCTTTAAAATCACCCAGAATGATGATCTATCTTTGGATGGTATTTTCCGGATGAGATCATGGAGGTCAGTATAAAACTTCAGTTTACCAACAGTATCTGCCAGAAAGGTTGGTAGTCCCATGATAATGGTGCCATGCTGCTGGTCATGCAAAGGAAGGCATAGGGCTATGATGCAGTCAGAGAGATGGATTGGTAAGCTTTGTAGCCTAGAAGCAATGGAGTTCCTTATCATGAAGCCGACACTTGAGAGGCACTTCTCTATCTCCATTTACCTGACCAGTAGAAGGTGTAACCAGCACTGTGTTCTATTAGGCTGCCTTGTTTTAGGAAGTGAACCGTACTCAGGGCTGCTATGTCAATGTCCAGCCTAGCTAGCTCATGGGCAACCCAGGCTGAGCATTACTGAGAATGGCTGTTATCTTTAGAGTTCAGCATTGTATGCATATTCCACCATGCAAGATGCAGAGGTTTACTTTTTTTCTTGCCTTCTGAGCTGGGGGTTCAAGTTTTCATTTTCCTTGTCATTGTAATCTGACTGCTTTGAAGATTCCCGCTAACCATGGTGAGCCAGCTGGATGGTAGGGAGCTGAGCGTTTCTTTAGGCCACCTTTTTTAGGCCCTTCATCTATTTAGGAGTAAGCAGTGATATCCTTCAAAAAGGCTGCTCTGATGCTCAGGGTGCTGCCGAGTTATGATGTCATCTCCGGATCATCATCAGTACGACCTGTACTCCTGAGCCGTCTGCATGCAGGACTGGGACTACAGCTTCCAGTGTCATCTCACACCTACTGTTTTTGCTCTGCTTCTGGTATTGTAGGGCTTGAGGGGCTTGTTTCCTTCCTGCCGACGCATGAAGCTTTAAAATGGCGTGTGGTTTGTGCTGACTGGCCCCAGTCTTTAGGCCTGAAACTCATGTGCCATGGCCTGGCAAACTAGGATGGCAGCAGAGAGATCTCTAGGCTGTAGGTTTGGTTTTGGAGTATCCTTCTCCTAGGTGGATTGCTGAAAGGGCTAAAGAGTTCCACCTGCCCTAGTTATTTGGGTTGTGTTGCTATTTGTCTGGAACTTCATCTTTGACCTTGCTGCCATGGGAGACCCTACCAGGAAAAAATTCCAAACAATATTGCTCTCAGGATCATCGGGACACGCAAGACTCTCCACCATGACAAGGTTGCGATCCAGGGAGAGGGCTGATGGAAGCTAAAAGTAGACAAAATACAACGCTATACACATTCTGCTCTTCCCTCTTATGAGCACTGTATAATGGATGAGAGGATGGCTGAAGTGATATTACCATACATGCGGAAGAATTCCTGCCTTTTCACAGATGACTGATTAAAGATCTGAAACTAGAATGATTAAGCTGATGGGCAAATGCATCCCAAGTCTTTTGCTATATGCAATAAATGATACATACCAGTCCTTAGTTAAAGGAAATACACCACTTCTCACTCCTCTAAAAAGAATTAAATTAATTTGGATATGTTAATTAAGGAAATTAGCTAAGTATATATAGATGAAATATGCCTTGTGTCAGCAGCTGAGAGAGAACTGGAAACCGTACAGTTCATCATTATTATCCTTCTGTGTGCTCAGAGGACTAGTTTTGATGGGTTACATTTCAGATCTGATAGACTTGGAGGGCTCTGAGCAGGTGGTTTATCCAAGGAAACATTCTACCAAGAGTCTGAAGGGCTTTTATCTTAAAGTCTTGTCCTCCATCCTCAACACAGTACTCCTAGGTGACCTCTTCTCAAGATACATCCTCTCAAGTGCTTGGTTTGCAGATCTGGAGCTGATGAAGGAAGAAGGAAGATGGTTACAGCACTGGTAGCAAGTGTAGTGGCAAAATCTACAGAGCGAGATTGTATTCAAGTTTTTGAAATTCTTATGTCATAGATGGGTGGCTTACAATGGGAGGATTGCAGTCTGAACACAACTGCAAGCTTCCTGCATGATGTAGCGTAGGACAAACCCACCATCTGAGCTTTGGTATCTGCCCTAACTTATTTCTCGGGTTTAGGAACAATTCCAGGTCCATGAAACGTCTTCACAGTGAGACAGCATCATTTTATCTTGTCAAGGAAAAGTGTGTTTTGATATGCCCCATTGTATTCCACATAATAGCAGCTGCCTTGCTTTCACAGTAGGCGTGCTTGTATATAAAACCCTTGGCATGCAGCACTACCTATGGCCGTGTCCAGATGTTCAGGACCTGGAGTGCCAGGTAGCTTTATCCCTGTTCAGCTCACCCAGGAGTGGCCAGAGGTTCCCTGAGAGGAGGGCCTCCCTTTTACAATGGAGAGACTTTGCAGACTCAGGAGTAACTATATGCAGAGTTTAATAATATGCAGGGAATAATTATAATATACAAACAAACATTAATTGATATAAAAAGTTTAAAATACTCTATTTACAATACAAGGGTGAGTTTATACAAAAATAGCAGTTAATAACTATTTACACTTAAGAGCTGATCAAGTTGACAGATAAAATGCTAATAACTGATACACTATGCTAAATATTCATTATAGTACTGCCCTAATTAATTATTCACAACTAATAAACATTTACCCTGACTTATGCCCAATGGATGGAGGGCGTGGCAGTCCCTCGCTCTTCTCATCATGCCCTTTGAGGGATCCAGCAGTCTCAGGCTTTCCCATTTAGGTCCATGTGGCTTGCAGTCTGCAGTGCACCCTGCACACCCAGGGATCCCATGGCCTTTGAATACTCAGGCTGTGTGCTATGGGCACTTACCACCACATGGACCAGAAATGCCTAGAGTGCCTTGAAACTTCCACTGAGCTCTCTGGCTGCACATCCTCAATTCCTTTTCCTGAGTTGTTACCTCACGCCTGGGCCAGAACTTCTCTTCCCTTTGGTTTTACTTCCCCTGTTTCAAAGCATTCACCCGCAGACAGGCCACGCACCAACTCTGGTCTCACTCCCCTTTTAGTCACACTAAGGCTTTCCCTCAGGTCATGCCTCCCTGGGTCTTAGACCACACAGGTATCTGGGGAACTTTCCCTTGTTGGTGTCTCTTTCTACCAAGCTGACACAGTTCTGCCACAGTCCTTTTGCCAGCTACTCACACAGGGGGTTTATTGCACTATTTTACTGACCTCGCTAGGGGCTCCCCAGCGGTTTGTCCCCACCCAAAAGAATTTGTGAAGCTGGCTCATGAACTCCAAGGGCTTGTTCTGGGAGTCTGCTCTCTCCTGCTCAACCCTCAGGAGCTCCACTGGCCTCCTGCCCACTCACAAAGGCTTTAGCATGGACCCGCAGGGTGGGACCATGCTGCAGGCTCTCCCTAACCCTCTTCGCTCAGTGCACACCTCTTACTACCACCACTGGGGGGGGGGGGGGGGCAGGGAGACACCCAGATTTAAGGGGAGCTTGCCTAGCCAATCCCTGGGCTGGAATTTTCCCAGCCTAACTGATTTTTGAATCTTGAATCCCTCTGCTGGGGATAATACTGGACTCCAAGTATGGCATCCCGATTGGGACAAATTGATGGTCGTTCCTGGTAGGTGTCCCTGCTGGGAACATCTTCTTCAAGTATTCAGGCAGAGCCCAATGTAGGACACTCTGAAGGTAAGTGCTCCTCAAACTGCCTTTTACATACGCGTGACAAAATTGGCCATTTAAGTAGTTCAATTGCCCTTTTGAATCATTTAAATGGTGTTATTGTTTAGCCCTGCAGCAGTGTATTACATTTTAATTTCATCATGTTGTTGTATACGTGTGGTGACGTATTTCGCTTTTAAAGACTTTGTTATGTAGCAAAGTAAAACACATGCCATGTATTTCAGTTTGCTATGTAACAAATTGTGGCAATGCATCCGGAGAAGGTGGCAGGGATGGTTCATGGTGCACTGGAAGCCCAGGCATGCTCAGGGAAGCTCAAGCTTGGTGGGCTTCCAGCTCACCGTGCAATGCTCCTGCTGCCTTCTCTGGCCACCAGCATACCCAGCCATTCCCCTGCTGTCTTCCCGTACTCCCCCAGTGGCAAACCTGCCCATTTATGGATGGTACCAGGCAACGAGAAGGTGGTAAGGATGGTGCATGAGGTGCTAGAAGCCCACCAAGCCCAAGCTTCCCCCTGCCTAGGCACCACTGGATTGGGCTGGGTGCTGCCTGCAACCTGGGGCAGCACCTGGGAATTGGATAGACTTTTCTGACATGGGTAGACCATCTCTACCTGAAGCACACTGGCTAATTGTGGCAATCAGTTGTCTACAGGGTAACACCTTTACCCTTCTTTTTTACTCTACTATATTCTTGAAATCTCCTTTCTGTTTATGCTTTTGCTCTGACTTTCCTTCCTTTTACTTAGGGAGAAAAATCTTTCATGGTTCTGTCTTTTTGTTAGGACTCTAAACATTTAAGATGTCACTGTGCAGTGGGTTTCCTGGATTCAAGGACTTGGTTCCTGAAGTAAGAGGAAGGAAAGTCAGAACAAAAGCATAAACAGAAAAGAGATTTCAAGAATATAGTACGGTAAAAAGGATAAAGGTGCCACCCTGTAGACAACTCATTGCCACAGTTGGCTTCAGTGTGTTTTATGTACAGGTGGTCTACCCATGTCAGAAAAGTCAGGCAGACAAGGCCCATGGAGGGCTGGGACAAGGCCCATGGAGGGCTGGGACAAGGCTCGGTCCCAGCAGCCGGGTCCAGTACAGTAGGCCTAGACTACAAGAACCACACATGAAGGCTGAGAAAAAAGGCTGTGTGGCCTTACTGGCTCACAGGCTGAATGCTGGGCCTTGGATGGGAAGCAGCAGCAGTTCACTGTTGCCCTTGTTTCCCCTCTTGCTGGGCAAGTCTCTGGGCTGCATGAGGCTTCCTTTTTATTATTTTTCAGATGGATGCAATCCCTTGGGCCATGCCCCATAAGGATTCCAAAAGAGAGGTATGTACCTGTGGTGCTCTATAGCCCAAAGCCTGGGCTTTGGGGCTGGGAGAGGAAATAGCATGAGGTCAAGGTCTGACCACTAACATGCTCTGACCAGTACCCCATGCTCCTTGTCCATGTGGGTATGAATGACATAACTCATAGCAATCCTGGCTAGGACATGAGTGACTACAGGGCTCCAGGGGCTGGGCTCAGAGGGTTGTGGCACAGGTAGTTTTCTCTTCAATCCTTTCAGTTACGGGTCCCAGGCACAGGAGGGAGCAACGTATTGAAGAACTCAACAGAAGACTGTGGTGTTGGTGCCATTGCAAAGACTTCAGATTCTTTGATCACAGTCCACAGTTTGGAGAGAGGCAGTGGTTTATTGGGAAGGGACAGCCTCCACCACACTCTGATGGGAAAGAAGGTCTTCTCGGTCAAAATGGCTGACCTGCTTGACAGGGCTTTAAACTAAGATCGCTGGGGAACAGGCAGACAATTACTAGTGCAAGCCCTGGAAGTGAAAACCACAAAATCAGCAAGTCAGATAACACAAAGGAACTCACTCCTACCTTAGGCCAAGGATGGGACACTTATAAGAGAATAGGGAACCCCATGGCTTCTGATTCCAGGCTTAGCTGCCTGTATATAAATGCCAGGAGCATGGGAAACAAAGGGGAAGAACTGTCTCTTCTGCTAAGCAAAAATGACTACGAACTCATAGGGATAACAGAGACCTGGTTGGATTCCACCTATAACTGGACCACAGGTATTGATGGCTATGCCTTATACAGGAGGGATCATGTTGCGAGGAAAGGTTGGGGATGTAGTGCTTTATGTGAGGGAGCAGTACATTTCCCTATGAGCAGCAATTGGCACCCAAGGAGGATGCCTTGAGACTCTCTGGGTTAGAATATGGGGAGAATATGGTGAAGGGGATGTAACTGTAGGAGTCTATTACAGACCTCTGAACCAGGAAGAAGAACTTGACCACGGATTCACTATGGAACTGGCAGAGGCTGCATGCTCTCGGTGCATGGTCATCATGGATGACTTCAACCACCCTAACATCTCATAGGAAGAGTATTCAGCTAAATCTGATTGGTTGTGAAGCTTCCTCACTTGCACTGATGAGCTCTATTTGACTCAAGGAGTTTACGGGCCAACAAGAGGTAAGGCACTGCTGGATCTGGTACTGGCCAAAGGGGATGATCTAGTCAGTGACCTGAGGATCAAAGGGAAGCTTGGTGACATGATCATGAGCTGATCACTTTTTCTATCCACTGCAAAGCTGGCAAATCAGTCAGCAATGCAGAAATCCTGGACTTTAGGAAAGCTGACTTTCACAAGCTCAGGAGGTTGGTTGTTGAGGCCCTGAGAGACCATGATCCAACAGGGAGAGGAGTCCACACTAAGTGGTCATTCCTTAAGGATGTCATCCTCAAAGCACAAGGGAAGTCCATTACAGCCCATAGGAAAGGTAGCAAAAGAGCTGGGAGACCCCCCTGGCTCAGTAGGGAACTCATGGACCTTCTAAATCTGTAAAGAGAAACTTATAAGGGATGGAAGTCGGGAACTACCACCAAGGAGGATTATGCAGCACTAGCCTGCGTCTGTAGGGAACAGACCAGAAAAGCCAAGGCTGAAACCAAACTCAAACTGGCTACAGGAATCAAGGACAATAAAAAGTCCTTCTTCAAATATGTGGGAAGTCAGAAGGAAAACAAGGGCAACTTCTGCCCCTTGCTAAACCAAATGGGGCAACTCACAACCAAGACCCAGGAGAAATGTTGGTTTTCCACCAACCCAAGTAGATTACCCTGCTTGACAGGATGCGGGACTACCAGGGGAAGGGTGATCATACACCTATAACTGGTGAAGATCTTGTGAGGGAACAGCTTGAGGGGCTGGACATCCACAAGTCAGCTGGTCCAGGTGGAATGTATCCAAGAGTGCTAAAAGAGCTGGCTGACATCATAGCATAACCAATGGTGAGGGTATTTGAGAACTCTTGGTGCTCAGGAGAGGTTCTTGAAGATTGGAAGAGGGCCAATGTGGTGCTTATCTTCAAGAAAGGAAGGAAGGAAGATCCAGGGAACTACAGGCCAATCAGCTTGACCTCAATCCCTGGAAAGAGCTTAGAAAAAAAATGAAAGAAATCATCAACAACAGGCTAATGGAAGGCAACATTCTGAGAGAGAGCCAACATGGCTTCATTGCAGGTAGGTCTTGCCTGACCAACCTCATTTCCTTCTATGACCAGGTGATGCATCACCTGGACAAAGGAGAAGAAGTTGATGCCATAAATTTATATTTCAAAAAAGCCTTGGACTTGATCTCCCATTATGTCCTTATGACAAAATTTGGGAACTGTGGCCTTGACAAACTTATGGTCTGATGGCTGGGAAACTGGCTCCATGGTTAGACCCAGAGAGTGACAGTCAATGGAACCGAGTCAGCATGGTACATGGTGATCAGTGGTATCCCCCAGGGCTCAGTTCTTGGACCAGTACTCTTTAATATATTCATAAATTATCTGGATTTGGGTATCAGAAGCAGACTGGCTAAGTTCACAGATGACACCACATTATGGGGAAGTGTGGTCACAATAGAGGATAGCATGGCAATTCAGGCTGACCTGGACAGGCTTGCAAGGTGGGCAGATCAAAACTTGATGACATTCAACACGAAGAAATGAAAGGTGCTCGACCTTGGGAGAAGAAAACTCATGCTATACTTATAGGTGTGACACTGCTACACTCACTAGCACTATGACTGAAAGAGACTTGCGGGTCATGATTGCTCACAAGATGAACATGAGCCACCCATGAGATGCCACAGCTGGCAAAGCAAATAGAACTCTGGCTTGCATCTACTGATGCATCTCAAGCAAGAGCCAAGAAATCATCCTCACACTTTACTCGGTCTTGGTGGGGCTACAGCTGCAGTACTGCATCCAGTTCTGGGCTTCATACTTTTGAAAGAATGTGGAGAATCTTGGAAGAGTTCAGAGGAGAGCCACGTGCATGATTAGAGGCATGGGACTCTTCAGCCTGGAGAAGTGAAGGCTCAGGGGTGACTTGGTGGCAGCCTATAAGTATCTAAGGGGTGTGCATCAGGAACTGGGAGAATGCCTGTTCACCAGGGCACCATAAGGGAAGACGAGGTCTAATGGTCACAAACTGTTGGAAGACTGTTTTAGATTGGACATAAGAAAAAACTTCTTTACCGTCAGAGTCTCCAGAGTAGAATAGACTCCCGCAGACGTGGTATAAGCACGTACTCTGGATACCTTTACGAAATGCTTGGAGGCTTATCTTGCTGGGATGATCTGACCCCAGCTGACTTCCTGCCTCTTGGGCAGGACCTAATGATTTCGTGAGGTCCCTTCCAGCCCTAATAGCTATAAAATCTATGAAGGCTGCCCTTATCCCTGTCTTGCTAGACAGAGGCTTTTGCTCTGGTCTTTGATGTAAGAATAGCTCAGGCTGTCTCGTGAGGAAACCTGTCTAGCTGCACAGATCAGAGTCACAAAGTAGCAAGGCTTGTTCCCCATCCCTAAACCCACTTGGAGCCAGACCCATGATTCCAGGCCTTGCTTTAATCTGAGAGGTTGGAGTGTCTATAACTATGGGTGATGGGGTCTGGGCAGAACCTTACTGGGCTCTGAGCAACACCCACTTCCTTGCAAGTCTGTCAGTGCAAGCAGTAGTGGAGTGGGAGTGAGGACACAGCAATAACAGCCACATCCCAGTGGTCAGCTTGCTGGCCTCCTGCATCATGCTTTGCTGCCTGGATTAGAGGCCCTCTGTCTGAACACTTGTTTTCTATGTTTTGGGGACAGCCTCAATTCCTCAGGCCATACTGCATAGGGAGGCTGAGAGAGGCAAGTGTGACCCTTGATACTCTATAGCTCAGGGGCTGGGAAAAGAGTTCAAGGCTGCCCTTGTCACCTTCTGACTGAGCAGTGGCACCTGCTATGCTTGTCAGTGGTGGGGCTGCAAAGCATAGCTTGGAGAAATCACATTAATATTTAAAGAATGTAAAAATTCACTGTACTAGAGCATATAGATGACAGAGTTCAGAATCCTGAGGAAAGGAAGGATGGAGAGCAGCAGAATAAGGACCCTGGACTTCAGAAAAGCAGACTTCGACTTGCTTAGGGAACTCATGGGTAGGATCCCCTGCAAAGCCAGTCTGAAGGAGAGAGGAATCCAGGAGGGCTGGCTGTACTTTAAAGAAGCTTTACTGACCTGACCGTGCAGGAACAAACTATCCCAATATGCAGGACGATTAGCAAGTATGGCAAAAGACCAGCTTGGCTTAGCAGTAAACTAAATTCAGTAAACTCTTCAGTAAAGTAAATCACAAAAAAGAAGCTTATAAAAAGTGGAAACTTGGACAAATAACTAGGGAGGAGTACAAGAATATTGCATGGGCATGCAGGGATGCAGTCAGGAAGGCCAAAGTGCAACTGGAATTTCAGCTAGCAAAGGATGTGAAGGGTAACAAAAAAGTTTTCTACAAGTATGTTGGTAACAAGGGGAAGATCAGGGGAAGTGTGGGTCCTTTACTGAATGCAGGAGGCAAATTAGTGACAGGATATAGAAAATGCTGAGGTACTCAATGCTTTTTTACCTCAGTCTTCACAGACAAGGTCAGTTCCCAGACTACTGCACCTGGCAGCACAGTTTGGGGAGGAGATGAGCAGCCAACAGTGGTGAAAGAACAAGTACTGAACTATTTAGAAGAACTGGACCTTGAAGTTATAGTGGACAATAAGCTGAATATGGGCCAACAGGGCTCCCTGGTTGCCAAGAAAGCTAACAGAACACTGGGCTGCCTTGGGGCTGTACTGGGCTGTCCTGTCCAGTAGGGCAAGGAAGTGATTCTTTGCTTCTACTCAGAGCACTGGTGAAGCCACATCTGGAGCATTGTGTCCAGTTTTGGGCCCCCCACTACAGAAAGGATGTGGAAAAATTGAGGAGAGTCCAGTGGAAAGCAATGTAAATGGTGAGAGGGCTGAGGCACATGACTTCTGAGGAGAGGCTGAGGGAACTGGGCTTATTTAGTCTAGAGAAGAGAAGACTGAGAGGGGATTTGATAGTGGCCTTCAGCTACCTGAAGGGAGGTTACAAAGACAATGGAGCTTGACTGTTCTCAGTGGTAGCAGATGGCAGAACAAGGAGAATGGTCTCAAGTTGCAGCAAGAAATTTAGGTTAGATATTAGGAAGAATTTTCTCAGTAGGAGGGTCGTAAATCATTGGAACAGGTTACCCAGAGAGGTTGTGGAGTCTCCATCCTTGGATATTTTTAAGACTTGGCTAGACAAAACCTTGGCTGGGATGATCTAGTTGGGAATGGTCCTGCTTTCAGCAGGGGGTAGAACTACATGACCTCCTGAGGTCCCTTCCAACCGTAATTTTCTATGATTCTATATTTTAGGGATGAAGGGAAAATTAAAGGACCATAGAAGCTGCAAATTGTCAGGAAATTGTGAAAAATGGTATAAAAATCTAGTTCCCCATGTTATCAGTCTGGGCCACACTCAAAAAAGTATAGTATTTAGAATCCAAGGGACTCTAGAGATAGTTCTACTAGTGCCATTCCTTGTGGAGAAGGTCTTTTGTAACTGTCAGAATGGTATACACAAAGGTGTATGGCACTTGGATCCTTGCCAATATGCAAAGCACAGAAGATACTGCAATGAACTAATGCATTGAACTAAAAAATATCTTTCTAGACTTTTGTACACATACACAAATATTTTAATATAATGGTATCTGAAATGTTATCCACATTATTAGTACTATCATAATTATTAACTAAGAAGATATTCTTTTAAATTCTGTAAAAATGACATATTTACACATCCTCTATTTACAATTGCAATTTACTTAAATGTTATAAAACATTCAACTTTACCTTTAAAATATACCAGAACTCAGTATTAGACATATTATTATTGACTGCAAACTTAGGGTTTGCTGTGGAACTAAACATTCAATGGATATCAAGCTAGCAATTTAAAAAAAACCATCATCACTATCAAGATATCCAATAAATTAAAACGATATTGCATGATCCATTGTCATGTTCGTGATCCTTTTTTTTAAAAGAATAAAGTTCTACAGAGGTCTGGATAATGTCATTGATGTTTTGGTCAAGCTTCAGGATTTGATGGCATTAGCGCTCCTGGCACAAGTGTGTTTGTCCTAGAGATGGCTCGTGAATAAGTTCGCTCCATTCCTTGCTGTTTTGCTGGATCCTCCTTGTATGTAATCTTTGAAAGAGAATAAATATATAAAAGAAATAGATTAAAGCAAATCATATCTTCTGAATAATTTAGATATTTTAAAACTCTTTTCAAGAATTTAATATTTTTGGTTCATTAAACAAAATGTTATTGATTTGGAAAACTTGATAGAAGGAGCTTTTATATTAGAGAATTAACTTGGGGCCCCATGTCTTGCTATCCTATCACCCTCACTCTCCATCAAGAGATTCATTTAGGAAAAGATCCAGGGTGAGGTCCTTGGTTGGGATGCTCAGTATCCATGTTTTACACTATGTCAACCAACAGACCATACATTTCACTAAACAATAATTTTGCAATAGTGTTCTCAACTAGAATTACACAGTTAACTATCTTTCATAAACAAGTTAATGTTTATTGTATTACATGCAATGTTACACTTAGAGGACACTGTCCTACAACTAGATCCACTTGTACCCACCCAGAAACCTAAAAATTAGTATACAGTTACAGAGTTTCAGAGATTCCCTTGTTGGCAGGATCAAGGCTAATATTATACAATACAAATATAAGGACACATAGACAGACACTGAAAAAAGACAACTACACAAGTGAGGAAGATGTAACTGCTTTTTTTCACAACTAATGTACATGTACATGGCACAATGCTACATACCAGCAGAGATACCCAAGTTTGCTTTGAACAAGTAGGACTAATGTTATAGATCATTACATGATCATGGCTATACTACTGCCCAAGAAGGCTCAGGTATCTCTGCATGACAAAAATGTTTTTAATCCCAGTAATATTTGCCTTTGATATTTATAAGGATGGTCAAAAAAAGTTTGTCATCTTCTAAGAAAGACTACACAAAGAAATTTTAGTTGAAATATTCACTTCCAAAACTAATAGCATGAACATTATTTTGACACTATATTGAAAAGTATGGATGACAATGGAAAACCTTCTTGATGCTCATAGCTTTGTCTTCTTTTATCCTTGTCTATTTCTGATGGCACAGCATAGGTGTTGTGCCAGTGTTACTCCTTCTCATTATATCTGGGTTCTAGAGGAATCATAGAGCTTTGCTAGACGAAGCGAAGAGAAGAGGATCCCAGGCTCCCCCTCTATCTTTACTGTCTTGCTCACCAGCTCCTCCTTCTACACTTGAACTCCAACCCCTCTTTAAACACAAAGTCACTGCCTATTATCTAAGAGGGAAGTAGGCAGCTGCCTCTTTACCAGGGTTTCTGATCAGTTAACCAATAGCAGAATGAGTTATCACTTTTTCAGGATTCAAACATACTGCCTGTGAATGAACTTTCAGTGCTTGGGCAACAGAATACACAACTGCTTTCCCAAGATCCTAGCAGTCCAAGAATCTTTAGCCTCAAGGTTGCTCCTGAATCCAGACTGCACAAGTAGCATGTCTTGTCTTTTTTAACCCGCAAGAGACATATAGGACACTTAAATGAACATATAATGTAGGTAAAACAGAGAATCAGCAGGAAAGAGTATGTCACTTTAAAGGAAATTATAGACATAAGAAAAGAAAACGAACATACCACTTTTGGCTATAGTACTGAGGGAAATGTTAGACAGGGAAGGAGAGAAACTGTATAAGCATGGACCATGATAGAGCTGGCAGAAAAAAAGAGAAAAGCATACATGATGAAAGAGTCATTATCAGTAGGTATGCACACTAATCAGTCTGGAATACAACCATGAGAAGGACATAGACCATAATGTCAGAGGCAAGGATTTTTGTGCATCTTTTATTGGACCAGCTGTATAGGTAAAAGGGATATAGATAAGCTTGTGGTTACCCAGTACCATTCCTTAGGTCTCTGAGGGTGAAGTTACACGTTACACTTGGACCACATGAAAGGCACTTAAATGCCAACATACATGGGTTCAGACAGAAGTACAGCTCCCAGCTGTGACTCAGAATGATTTCTGCAGTGTTCTGAGTTACAACATTACCCCAGATCAAACAGATGTTCACTGTTGGTTCTAGGGGAGAGGGGAATCTAGTTGTGACTGGGAGCCTGTAGCCAGGTTCCCAAAGGAAGGGCCAGGGCTCTGCCAGTGTTCGCTGTTTTCAGAAAGGGAGGGGGAAAGGCAGTAGAGGCAGCTAGTTCTTGGGGCTCCTCAGCTAGTGCTGAAGGTTGGGGTGGGTGAATTGGAGCCCCCCCTTGTGGGGGGAAGGGCTGAAAAGACACCAGACTTAACTCCCTCTGCTCCCTCCCATTCTGAAAACAACTGGCTTGGAGCTGGCAAATACAAGTTACAAAAGATGCTACATTTTGTAATATTTTTATCTGATACCTCATGCAATGACGGGTTAGATTTTCGCTGAATCATCCATGTTTAAGCTGTTTGCAGCTGTGCACTTGTGTTTGGTCACAGCTATAAACTGATTTCTGTGGCCAGATCAGGTGAAAAATGTCACTTCTGTCTGCACCTCATGTGTTACAGGTCTAACAGGTGCTAATTGCCCTCTAAGCATCTTAAAAATTATGCCACTTCAGGTGAGGGCATTTGAGCCCTGCTGCCCCGCTTAAGTTCCTTTAGTGTCAGGCTGCTGCACTGAGATAAAACAACCAATCTTCAGTCTTCCAGTATCCCAGAAGTCACTGCTTCTAGGACCTAGGTGGACTACCTATCCACCCTGACTCATAAGCCATGGATTGACAGCTAGGACAACCTAGCAGTAGTGGCTGAAAGAGGGAGGAACAGGGGATGAGAGGAGAAGGAAGGGAGAAGAAGGAAGGAAAGGGGAGATGGGGTGGATGGGGAGCTGTTGGGCAGTTGCTGGGGGAGAGGGGCTGGCAGGTAAGCAGCCATGTGGCCTAGAGGAGGCACGCTAACTGGATCTGGGGGTGTGGAGGTATTGGGTCCCAAACTGTGACACATAGGAGCAGTGTGGGCTGAGGGAACCCAAAAACAGACAGGGAGCTCCCTGCTGCTGTCGCTGTCCCTGCCACTCTGGGCTGAGCACTGCCCTCAGTTAGTCGCTGTTAGTCTGGGAGCAGGCAAGAACTGGGAATACACCTTCCCAGCTGCTGCAGTTCTCAGGCTGAACACAGCCCCTGGAGTAGAAGGGGGGCTTCTCTCACTCAGGCAACAGCACTGGCAGCTGCAGGGGAGCAGGGTATTGGGAACCAGGTAAGAGCTCCATGGGGAGCGTGGAGATGACTGCCAGGGGGCAATAAGTGTGCTGCTGGAGAGCTCCCAGCCATGCCTCTTTCCACCAGCCACTCAAGGACCCCAGTGGCAAGTCTGAGCAGTGCAGGTCAGAGAAAGCATTACCCCTTAACATGAAACTGCTCAAATAATGATCTCACTTTAATACCACTCAAGTTTCGTGTGTCCTAATTGTAAAATATAACAACAGCCTGAGAAAAAAGCAGACACAGCTTATGCTATAGAGGAGGGAGAACAAAGACTCATATAAAACTTCGTATGTACATAAAAACACAGGATATAAGAGACACTGTCAGATAAATAACAGACAAGAGAAATATAGTACAAAGGATATATAAACTCTGATTATACAGACACTGGTAATTATATACACTAAGTAACTATGCAAATGGTACTTAAGTGTAAAATCAGGCCATATCACACACAAAGTGTTTTTTTGCAAATGAAAATGTTCTAGGTGTAATTTAGGGCTGTCTACACACAAATCATCAGAAAAATAATATATTGGGTTTATACATTCACTTTAACTAACTTGGTATAAATAAGACTGTATTCTATCACCATTTCGGACATAAGCTAAATCAAAATATGGTACTCTTGTTTCAGAGGAAGAAAGGCTGTGTACAGACACAGCATGGAAATAACTAACGGTATAAATTAAAATCCTTCTGGGGAGCTTGTGCAGAGGCATAGCTAAGTACTTCAGTGCCCTGGGTAGAGCAGAGTGAAGAGTAGGGATGTTGGAGAGGAAGGTGAAGGATGCTTTAAGTAAGTCTTAGCTCACCCAGACACTCAAGGACCCCAGCTGTTGCTGCTAGATATGGGGTCACTGCACCCTGGCTGGAGCAGCTGACCTGGTATGGGCCCAGAAGTGCTACTGCTTCTGAGCAGGCTCCACATGCAGTAATGTTAGCAACTGCTGCAGCATGGCTTCCTGAAGTCATTCTGACACTCCCTCTAAATCTGCTCCCATACCTTGCTTGTACCTCCCTTAGTTATGCTACTCTGGTCATCTGTATTCCAGTCTGGTGTTAAAAGCTGCATTGGTGCTTAGTTATTGCTCCCTGAGATTGCAGATGAAGGTTTAAAATGGCAATTTTGGGGAGCCCTTTTGGTTAACAATAGACTGTAAACACAGGGGGCTGAACGCAATGGCCCTTTGTGGTCCTATGTTCCTATATTTTTCAAGGGGCTAGGATTTTTGGGGAGATGATTTCTTTTATTGGACCAACTGCATAGTTAGGATAGTTAGACAAACTTTTGAATGCAAGACTTATCTTTGTCAGCCTTCCCAAGGATAAAGGAAGTCAAGTTTCAACAGACTTTATCTCTCTGCATTATATCAAAAATTATTTTTACATTCTGAATACTGGATATAAATATTAACTATACAGACAGTTCCTCCAGCTATAAAAATCTAGCATTAAAAGCAAAGTACAATTATAGAGAATCATCTCACAGCTGTAGATTGAATCAAATAAAATGAAGTGGAGAGTTCATTGTGATCCTAGCTTAACTAGTTACTTTTAGATATCTCTAGATATCAGTCTTCCTCCAGTCTAAGAAGTATTTGTTAACTTCACAATATGTATCAGCAAGGCTGGCACACATGTCAAGTCTTTGTTCATGAGAGTTTATGTATAATACAGGCAGGATTACACATCAGGATCAAGCTGTATGAGCAAGTTTACATAATGACTGTTTCATTATTCTTGGCTCTAGTCAGTGCTTTTAGTACTTCACTGTATTTCAAAGTCCCTGAAGTTAATTTTATTTGTTCATCACTGGAAAAGCAATTATATACCCCAGTCATCATCACCACCAAGGGTTAAAACAAAGCCTCTCACCTGCTCATTCATGACTAGAGAGAGCTCACTCAGCATATCCTTATAATGAGACTTCATTTCTTCCTGGTATTCTAACTGATCATCTTTAATAAGACGTTCGTTAACTTCAAGAGCATGCCCACATGCTTCTGCAAACTGCCTGTAAACACATACATGAAAGAATTTCTATGAAAAAAATGTTTTGTGAAAAAATAGAATGCAGCTTAACCAATGTTATAAACCATGAGGGGCAAATTATAGAGCTTTGCTGTAAATCAGTAGGGCTACTCAGGTTAATGTGACTGTCTCAGAATTCAATAGAAGTTTTGCCTAAGAAGAAAGATAAAATACGTGACTTTGTAGGCATAATCTGGTTTGTGTCAGAAATGCTGTCTGATTTAATGTCATATTCCTTTCTTTTTCTCATCAGTTTGCATTAGCCAAAGAAGGAAAAGTCTAACTTGGAAGTTTACCTGAAGATTTCTTTCAGGAGTTTGACTTGGTTATCAGGATACTTCTTAGCATTTGTTTCTTCAAGAAAAGCTCGAGCATATGCCATTGGTCCTGCATTGATCTGTAGAAGAAAAAAAAATGACATTAGGGTACAAAAGAACATAGCTGGACTGTGGTTTATAACACTCTTTCTTTTTAAGGCTCATGTTCATTTTTTGTGACAGTGTGTAGAACCATGGTGTTTCCTAATGGATCTCACAGACGAAAACACAAGGGGTAAGGGGGTTTGTTCCTCATTTTATATTCTAAAAATCTGCACAGCACAAAGCAGGATCAGAGGGGAGTAGGGAAGGGTGTATGTCTACAACATTAGACTGTGGGTCAGATCCCTGGCTGATTTAAACTGGAAAGTTCTATTAAAAAGAAGAATGCTGTAGTGATTTAAAGTTGCTGACGACTGAAACCTGTGTTTGACTCTCATTGACTAGATGACTCTTGTAGAATGCTTCATATTCAAAGAGTGAGAGGATTTTGACAAACATAAAAGGGAAATGTTTCACTATTTCTAAAGAAGCTCCTCTCTTCACTCCTAGCTTCTCTAGGTAATTGTCTATTAAGAAATATTTGAGTACTCATTTAAGTGGTTGGCTTTAGGTTAATCTGACCCAAAATTGTCAGGTTAGAAAGAGCTTAAAATTTATCAGGAGAGACAATTACAGCTGCCTTGCCAGGCATCAATCCAACACCCAATGAGGTCAATTTGAATCTCTTTATTGTGTCCAACAGGCATTGGAACAGGCTGCAAAACTTTTGGAGTGCACACTGCAGGTTTGGAACTGTAAAACAGGTTAAATCAGCCTTTTAAGCTCTAAAGAGTGAGCACAAGCATAATTGAGCTGCTGTTACCTTTACACTGACACTTCCTTGAAGCTTGAGTTGAAGTCTAATCATGTCCACTTCTTCCATTGTGCAAAGCTGATTAAGTTCTGAAACTTTTTTGGACATCTCATCAATCGCTACTTCAATAGGGTTCAGTTCTGTGCTTGTTTGGCTTATAACTTGAATGCGCTTCTTCACATAAGGAAATAAGTGACTGGCTGCTCAAAAACAAATGTAAAACATTCAGAGAAATCCCCCCACAACAAACTGCTAATTAAAGAGGCAGAAGTAGTGAGTCTAGGCTGTTTCAGGCCACCTTGACTATTTCATTTTACAGACATCTTTGCTGATCCAAGTCAATTGACACATCTAATCACCACATATGTACAGTGGGTCCAAACAGAATTTTTGATGCAACTGTTATTAACAAATCACTCTATTTTGAATCATAGCACTGTTCATTGTGTAGTTTTTTAAATCCTTATAGTATAAGACTCTACACTTTAAGATTTTGAAATTCACACATTTCTGTGCTGTGTTAAGGCCCTCATCAGTTCATAAGCCTAAGTTTAACTGGGAGTACTTCCATAGACCCACTGAATTTGATCAGAATACACCCATGCTGGAGGCATGTGCCTTAATGCTTTGTTGAACTGATGCCTCATTCTCCTACAAAGCATAATTTTCATGCTTCTAGCTTTGACCTGGTTCCATCCCCAGCCAAGATTTACAGAGCCAATGTTCCTTTTGTAGGCTGAAACAGACCCCCAACACTTGAATCAGTGGACTATACTTACTCTGATTACCTGGTGGTTTTACCCCAATTTAGTGTGCTTTTGCTGCTGCTCCTTTTCATTGCTGCACTAATTTTCTTTTTGTAGCCTCTAGACATTTAATTTTTACAGCTATAACTTATACAAGTGTAAAATCTTATGAAATGCATTATATGGCAAGTACTTGTACACATTGGGTATGTCTACACATTCATGAATGTGCCATAGTTACGGTGCATTAAATTTAGTGCTTGTATAACCAAGTACTAAATTAATGTGCAGTAACTGGAACTACTGTGCAGTAGCACCAGCACACAGCTTTTTAGTGATTCTAACTGTGCAGTAGCCTAATACTACTGTACAGTAGTGCACTGGCATGGTTTTTGCCCTGCACGCTACTGCACAGTAAAAGTAGGCTACTGTGCAATTAGTGTCTTGTGTAGACACCTCATTGTTTCCAAGAAAACAAGATGATGAAGTGAATGGATAAGGAGAAATGGATGAGGGTGGGTAGATTGGGAAAAAGGATAATGTTCCTGCCAACAGCAGGGAACTGAGCCTGGCTCAGTGCTAACATAGCTATTTCATATAAAAGATGCTATGTGTCAAGTATTCTTTTCTCCCTCCGCAGGACAAAAATTGAGGTGATTTAAGTCAGTTCTGTAAGAGGGTTTCTCAATTTGACCCTTTGGGGAAATACAGACACTCCAATCAGCAGTGATCTAAATTCTCTGTCATTCTGGAGCCTTTTCCTGGAATGTCAGCATCTCTGTTCATACCTACCCATGAAAACAAAGCTTCTCAAATAATATTCAGAAATCTCTTAGAGACGCAACTAAAATTTCAGCTATGTCAATTTTCTGTAGTCATGTCATGGATCCTCTATCACTTTTTTTTAAGAGAATTTAATTATGATAAAGAGCTAACCATTTAGCATCTCAGTTTAATTCAACAGGAATTAACATTTCAATGCTTCTTCCTTTCCTAAAACAGGAATTTTGGAATGTATCTGATTGCTTGAAATAAAGATACTATCTTACTTTTTAAAAAACTAATATATGCATTAAATGAGAATTTGTTAAAAATTGGTATATTTGCTATGATTCATTTTTCTTAATGGGTAAATCTTACAAGCCCTACATTTGCTGTCTTTAGGCTGCTTCTGCTATGAAGAAAAATGAATGAGAGTTTAGAACTCATTAAACTGGTATAAATCAGGAGCAATCCTAATGAAGCCAACTTAATTACACCATTGTAAAGCTGGGGTGACAGTAAGAAAGAATAGAAGCAGTTGACTATTCTACAAATGTAAACAACTTTTGCTTTTGTACTGAATTGTAACTAGTTTATGTCAAAAGGATCATACATAGAAATAATGATATGGTGAAGTGGTTGTTTTTCATTCAAAACTACCCTTTGCACAAAATTGTTGGCAAACAAATATATTGACAGCCATCCTCTTAGCAGTTTCATTTAGTTAGAACTCTTCAAATAAAAAAGGCAGCAACGTACTTGTCAAGATTGTCCGTCTTTTGCATTGCTCCTCTACCCCTCCGTGTTTTTTTCCTGACAGTGTGAAAGGTGTTTCAAATACGAAACGGTTGATGTTGTGATGCATTTCAAAGTCAGTTTTTCTGTCCTCAGCTTCCTTCTCTTCAAAGAAAGGTGTGACGTATGTGACCTGGATATAGGCATATTTTGGATCCAAGTCTTTGGGATTGACCTGTGTTAAAATTGTTACATGTAAGGAAACTCTCTCTGACTTCGTTGCATTGCAAATTATACAGTGAGTAATCACAGTTTACAGGCATGCTCTTTTATGATACTATAACACTATGATCAACCCAGAACATGATTTCAAAAGTACTATTAGGTAACAAATACCTAAATATCTAAGTACGGGGTTTGATTTCCAAAGACAACAAGAGTATTGAGTATACCACGATGGTAAAAATTGGATGAGGGTTGAATGAACTAGAGATGAAACAGCCAAATTTTCCTTTATACTAGTAGAATATATTTGTTGGCTAGGTATTGTTAAAAACGGTTACACAGAGGGATGGTCTGCTTCCATTGTCATTGTACCAGTAAAACCATACCTTATGATTTGGCTTGGTTTTGTTAGAAACTAGCCCATAACAGACAGCCTGAGTCTCCCTGTTCCTTTAAAAGAAGCAGCCCAGCGAGGGAGCACTGGAGGCTAAGTAGGGTGCAGCAGCTGCAGGTCAATGAGGTTGATTAAAAGTTACCTGTAGGCAGCCCAGGCAGTCTGCTGACTGGAAGGAGGCAGGCCCCTGGGAGGATATAAGCCTGAGGCTCAGGCTAGCAGGATAGTCTTTCCCTGGCTGCCACAGGGTAAAGAGCTCCTAGCAGCAGGGCTCCTGAAGGGACTGCGGTGCTGCATCTGGATCTCCGATGAGGCTATGGGAGCTCACTTGGATATAGCCCAGGGCAGGGAGGCTATCCTAGTTGAGCCGTGAGGGAAAATTCACCCTCTTAAAGAAGCAGAAGGCTATTTCCCCTTGTGTTTCTGTTATAGTCCAGGGACTTATGTTTAACCAGAGTTTGTGTTTTAAAGCCAGGTCTGACACAGTGGGCTCAGAAGGCCTAGCTGAGAGCAAAGGGGTGGAAGCCAAGGAAGCTGTGGCAGTGAGATGCCCCCACAGACTCCTGAAGGGGAAGGGTCAGTCCCCATGGGCCCCAAGCCACACAAGCAGCCCTGCCACTGGGGAAACTCACCTCCAGGGGCACAGCTATAGCCAGAGCAGGAGCCATGGCTGTGCGAGCCAGCTGATTAATCAGCTGTTCCCCGGGCAAGGAAAAGCCGAAACAATCACTCTGCGGGAAGATTTAAAAGCCCCCACTGGGACCTGGGGGGAGGAGGGGGGGAAGCACACTTGTGTGGAGCACGCCAGGCACACTGAGGCTCTTGTGGGAGCAGGAGCAGTGCAGCTGGCTCAGTGCCAGCATCCAGAGCAGGGGGAGCTGAGCCCCTGTAGTAGGCAGGAAGGGAGGAGTCAGTCCCACACCCCTTTCCTCTCCAGCAGTCTATTTATTTTGGCAAACAGCAAAGTAGAGGCGTTCCATCCAGAGGTGGCAAGGAGTATGCCAGCCTACAGAAACCCAGCTCATCAGCATCCAAGGTGGAGACACTAGCCGTTGGGACAGCCAGGCTAGCCCACCAGGACCCATGCTCTCACTGGTTCCCCTGGCAAAAAGAGGTTGACTGAGCATGGTCAGACCATGCAGGTGGCATCCATCTGGTTGGCGAGTGGACGAGATATAGGGAAGGCAGAGCCCCACGGAACACTGCGACCAGACAGTGAGTACTACTGTCCCTGGGGTCCCCCAGAAAGAAGATCTCCACTGAACTTCTCCCTTTCATTGAATAACACCAAGTTGTGGCAGGAAAGTTGGGGGGATGAGGGGAACCGCACCAGACAGAAAGTATGTCACTCGACGCAAACCGTATCTAAGATGCCTTCTATAACAGAGGCCAAAACCCAACAAGTGAACAACAATATGGTAACATCTGTGAGGACTGGGGCATAGTTTAGGAGAGGACTGGAGCCACACAATTATCCCCTAAGCCTTTATGCGCCTAGCAAGGCACAGTCAAATAGAGAGGCCCAATGAGGAGCCTTGGAACTCCAGTGGGAGTCCAGTTGGATTGGGGACGTCTGAAGGCCTGTGGGCAGTGTCCCCATTATCATTATTATAATATACCATCAAGGTGAGGCAGGTGGGAAGGGAAGGCACTCTAGGGACAGAGCGGGACATGGTCATGGAGCCACCAGGGGGCATCCCAGCCACTTCTTGGACCCTGACATGCTACATAGTCCACAGTAGTTCCAGCCCTTCTTCACAACTATCAGAGGCTCATTCTAGATAATATAAATGTTATCACAACTCACTTAGAAAAGAACACCAATATACTGCATAATAAAAGTCCATAATATACACTTATATTTCAGTTTACGGTTAAAAGGAGAAGAGGGACCAACTACGGGCTCTGCAGGCTTATCTAATCTGTGAAGGCACTATGCTAGAAAGTGAAATGTGGCATACTTTCAAGTGCTCTACTTTGACATGGATGTAATGAAAGCATTTGTTCCATACCTTATTGGAATCCTGAATTATTTTCACATTATCTGCTCCAAATTTATCAGCGTAAAGTTTCAATAGTCTCTGAGAAATTTCAGACAGGCCAGTTAACTTGGGTTCTTTGTAGATATATTCTTTGCCTTCCTCTTCTTCAAAAAAGCCCTGTAGAAAATCAAGAGGAAACAATTAATCAGTGTAGCAGGTATGGTAAATTGAATGTAAACAGTAAACAACAGGTGTAATGCATCTAACCGTTTAAATGCACAACTCATTGATTATTTTTCTGAAGACTGCACTATGAGACTGATGAAGGAATCTAAAATATCAAATGCATTCCATATTAGAGATATAATTAATTAAAATTGTAATTAGCTTGATACAGCTATTTGAGAAATATGATGGTTATTAGTTTTCTACTTGTTTGCCTGCTTTTATTTAGATATGTGAAGAGAGTGCCATCGTGTGGTACGTAATAGGTATAATTTGCAGATGACTGCAAAATAGTGGTAGTTCTTGCATTCACATGAAAAACTGTTATCATTCAGCCCAAGTCCTTCAAGCAACCTGAGCAGAAGATTTAACATGTAGAGCAACTTCAAATAAACTGATCTGTATCTCATTCAAATAAACAGAATATTCTTCAATAACTTTGAAAGCCAATAACAAATTGCAGTATCTTTAAAGACAATGTAATATCTTGTACCATCTATACATTTCCCAGAGCCTGATGAAGGGACTTTGATCTTGAAAGCTTGAAGAAAAGGATACTTTTCTTGTGATTTCCCAGTAGGTCTAATAACAGGTATCATTTTGGAACCAAGAGTTCTAGTTTTTGTATGTAACATAATTTACATTTGAAAAGATGGAAAAGCATAAACTATAGTGTTTTACAAGATCTACAGTCTCAGCAAAGCCATTTACTTGCAATAGTGGAAGTAGCTGAGAGTGTTTAAATAAAAATGTCTGTTAAAATGCAAGGCAAGTTTCCACCTGGCAGTTTCCATAAGAAATGTAAATCTCAGAAAATGAATCTATACAATACATCAACTTCATGTGAAACAAACACAAATGCAATATGTAATTATGCAAACATTTTGGGGTAAGTTTTTATGGCTGAATGGAACATATCACTGTTAACAGTAATGGGACTTTACCTCTTACAATATTTACACTTCTGGGTTTCATTTGAAGGATTTCATACCCTGTTGATAGAACTTGGTAATGCAAATACTGAATCTATAGCTCCCAAATGTCCCCTTTTCATTAATAAAGAACACGCAATTAGTTACTGCGTCTCAGTGATCTCCCCAGAGAGCACTCTTGTTAATAATATTAATAAAGTTCCATTGGGAAACAAGGAACTTTACAGACAAATTTATATCTGAGAAGTGAACATTTTGTAAACTCTTACTTGGATGAGCAATTAATTGTGTGAAAGGATTTGCAGAATCATAAACTAATTTCTAAACTCTCTCTAAATTATCCTAATGCAAAACCACTTTGTGGGAACAGAGGGAAAAGTTCCTATACTTCTACACAACCTCAACTAAACACTAATCAGGATTGATTCGATCAAAACCATCTGCCTTATGTAAACATTGAATTTTGAAAAGATATAGTCTCTAAAATAATCTTGCTCTGAACTGGGACAGCATATCAGCTTAGATGTCAACACTATAAATGTTTGCTAGCAAGAGCACAGTGTTTACATGGGAACTGATAACTTTCTGTGTTGATGCAATATGACATATTGAGATGATATCTTTCATTTTACCAAAATGATTAACCTAGAACTGATACATTTTCAACAGTCTTTAATGAAGGAGGCATTGCTTGAAAGAATGGTCTCTATGGCATTTCAAATGATAAGTGACAAGTAGTAGTTAATTGAAAACTACATAATAATCCTGTCTGCCATGTGTCGGACATTTAAAAGATCATTAAGTATCAGATAAAATATTTTTGGGGGTCAGATGTCCTTGAGTTTAGGGATTTTAAAATATTAAGCAGCTCAGGTCCCATTCTCAATTCACAGCAATCGTTTGTTCTCATGTTGCCTATGACTGGTTTACAAGAAGGGTGTAAGCTTAGGGATGAAAAACGTTGTGGTGGTCAGTAGAATGTAATGACATATACAGGCACTCTCAGCATGTTAGGATAATGGTTTCCAGCAAACCCTCATTCATTTAGGATCAGATTTTAACTGACCTTAGAATGTCTGTGCAGTGCATAGAAAGCTCATGAAGCTTTTCTTTCCTCATACACTTCTGCAAGGAAGAGTTACAGTTGCAGAAAATGCAGGACTACTCCCCTCTACATTATCCTGGAGAAGCCCATTGTTCCAGAGGACCTGGGCTGTGGCAGATCATGGCCTAGCTTCTGTTATGTACTGGCCTGTGAAACAGGCCATGTAAACCAAAAACATCTGGCTGCATTTCTAAATTTGGCTGGATGAAATGGTTGAAGTATCCCCATGGACAATGGCATCAGCCAGATATTCTGGAGCAGTGGCACTCTGACAAGGCCCCAGCATGACCACTGCAGTTGGGGGATAGAAATGATTTGATCCTACCAGATGATGAGTGTCATTTGTAAGATGCCAAGTGCCCTCATGTCCCACTGGCCTCCAGGGTACAAAATTACTCTCTGTATACATTCAGGCTGTGGTTTCAAAGGAGAATCAGATATCTTCCATTCAAATATTCTCCTGGCTCTGCCCCAAACCTATGCGACTTTGGCAAACTCGCTTTGCCTCCATTTCGTCTCGTACTTTCTATCTCATCTATTTGGAGTATAGACCCTTTTGAGGATATTCATGGGTGTTTGTATAGTACAGAGCCCAGTGTGGTTCAGACTCTGATTGGAGTTTGTAGGCAACACTACAACATAAGCATATAATGGTAATAAGCAAAACTGCACATTGATCTCCCAGATAAACATGGTGTTAAGAAGTGAATACTACCCTGAAGCCTGGCAGGAAACAAAATTAATGTAATTTTTCTTCTCTGAGGTTCAGATTTTGACTTTTACTTTGAGATGGTATAGGCTGCTTTGCTAATTATATATCCAGGCCACTCTACAGGGCATCCATGGGGATTTGTTTTAGGACACCTCATTTGTTTTAGGACACATAGGAGGAACATTCCCTGTGCTAGCCTGATTGTGACTGGACCTTGTGTGGGTCTCATGAAATTTATAATGCCTTTCTAAGCTGTTCACACATATAAGGGTCAAAAATAATCTAAATCCACACTCTCTAACAGCTGTATGTAATCCTTGTTGTACTGCATAATTCAGACAGCATAATTCTGCCTTTGTTTTAAAAAGTGAATGAACAGAATCAAATTTAAAATGGATTTACTGAGCAATATAAAGATACGTGAGGTCTGGGATTTCTCTGTTAAATAATTCACTGAACCATTACAGAGTCAGCAGCCAAATGACTAGTATTTATGGAGGGATTACTGGTAAATAATCCTAGTAAGTATTGAACCAGGTCTAAGAAACGAGCAAGAAAATCCCTCTATGCATCTATAATACAGTCATTACCAAGATTTGGAGGAGCCAGGCACTTAAGTCATTTAAAACCACTTTGATAGAATGAAGCTTTCCTTCCCACCTTTGACTTCATCACTTGCCCCAATAACAGAAATTGCTAGTTTATTTTTTGTTTCCTTCAAAAGATATTGACAGACATAAGGAGTCTGATAGTTGCCCTGGCACTGGCTTGGCATCTAACCTCCACAAGGAATTAGACCTTGGATTCAATCAGCTTCAGTTTCCTCACTTGATCAGTCCAGTCTCTCAAAACAAGTGCTGGAGGAGGAGACAATCTTCAAGATCTTAGCTGGAAAGTAGTACAAGCTTTGAGAAGCAGCATCCTTCAGCAACTTTTGTGCAGGCCAGCCTGAACAAGACAAGGCACCAGTGCAGACTGGAAAGTGCAGAGAAAGTGTCAGCTGCACTGGACTTGCAGAATGCCATACAGAATCCTGGCCTGTGCATGAAGAACTGGGGATGGTCAGGTCCAACTCCAGATTTTTCTCCTGAAGTATGGGTAGATTTGGAAAGTTTGTGGATGAATATAAGAGGACTGTGCCAGTGAAAAGCCCAACATTTATAATATAGGATCATAGGAAAGTAAGGCTGGAAGGGACTTCATGAGATTATCCAGTTCAGTCCCTACTCAAAACAGAACCATCCCTGACTAAACCATCTGAGCCAAGTATCTGTCTAAACTGCTTTTGAAAATTTTCAAGGATGGAGATTCCACAATACTCTTGATAGTCACTGAAGCATGCATGCAAGAATGCACACACAAGAGCAACTGCATAGCCTGGGGTGCTCTGGCTGATAAGAAACACACAAGTTGGTTGCACTATGCTACTGGTACTTGCACAGATAGTCAAAGAACTTTTCAAAAGTGCAGAAATATTATGAAAAATACTTAACTGCTTACTGCTGACTTGCACTCTATTTTAGCTCAGAACTGAGAGATTTCCCTAAGTTTCAGCTAATCCAAATATTTATGCTTTTTGAAAATCGATTTTTCACAGCATCCTTGTTGGAACTATTTCTTCAAATGGCTAACTCACAGTCGCCTTTTTGCCCAGCATTTGTGATGCTGGGTGCCTCAGGTTTGGCAAATTATTTAGGTGCAGCTACTCAACACATTGGGAAAATCAGACCACTTTTACTTGGAAAAATATGGGTTTAAAAAATTTGGACTTGGTAGCATTCAGATATTAAGGGTATGAGTCTGTGTGTCTAAAGCTTAAAAAAGAACTGTTTAGAAATTAACTTAATGTCTTAGCTTCCTTTCCCTATGAAAGTCTGCAAGTACTTTTGGCAGGAAATACATGAAAAACTCACAGGCTTCTATGGTATATAATAAAAATGGAAGTTACTGGTATGTGGGGGAAAAGGGATTGAGAGTATAATGCAAAGTATATTTTTCAGATGGGAAAGCATACTGGCAAAACTCATGGAAATAGATTGTTGTTTCTCCTTCTAAACCAGGCCTTACCAAGAATTTCTTAGGGTATAATTGTTAACATGGTGCTTTGAGTATTTGTAGATATTTTGCATCCAATGATGTTCCTTAGCCTCTCAGTGATTCATTTTGGATTTTCTTAGGTGAGTGACAACTTCCCATCAGGACTTTTGTTTTTGTGTACCTACCTTTAATTATCTCATCACTGTTGGCAGCAGTTCAGGCCAACTCCTACCCCACAATCCGAAACATCTTTATTTCCAAACTGTGAAACTAAACATCATTCCTTAAAGCCGCACATGTCTTGTCTGTGTGTGTGTTTAGACTCTATTAAGGGCGTACCAGTGATTAATCCAAGCAATATTTGTGAAACATTCATACACTTTTATAGCACTAAGGCTGTTTAAGATAGGCTGCCTTTGTTATATTTGCTACAGAAATACCATTGGATTAAAATGGGATTTTTAATTCTGTCCAACAGAGCTAGTGAAACTCAGCTTAACCACTGTTTAGATCCTTATGGCTCAGCCTTAGAGAAAAGTAGATGCATTTGCCCCAGGAAAAGAGTCACAATTCCTATCCTGCTCCCCTCTTTCTTATGGGAAGGCAAGACATAGTAAGAGAACTTCAGTCTGTTTTCAGGTTCATCTTACTTTCCCTTTAGCATGCAGCCATTCCAGTTTTGTTGAGGAGTCAGACCTTGGTCCTTCCCTCCTCACTCCCCCTTTCATTTGCCTCCCCCAGGGAGTGTTGGGCCAGCAGCCCTGCTCGCCTCATGCTGTCTCAGTAGGTCCCATGTTGCTGAGGAGATAACTTGGGACCTTCCTCCCTTGCACAATCCTAGGGCATGATCTTGCACTTAAAACAGCATTGGTGCTACAATGACATTTCAACAGAAGAAACAAGGGGCCCAATCCTGCTCCCAATGAAGTCCTCAGGCAGAGGATTGGGCCCTAATTTATATATGCAGCAGGATGATGGATACACTGTTTTAACTCAGGGAAACTAAACAAACAGAAATTAGTCTGCAAGATGCAGTGATGCATGAATGTTATTTCATCTGCCACAAAACTGAACAGTGAAGAGCACAAAAAGTTAACATCAAGTAAACTGTGGGGAAGGAGTAAGGATGAGTGAGAAGAATAAAACAAAGCATGCAAAAGAACAGAGAACTTACCACAGCCTTGAATAAGATCAAAAGAAGAAAAGAGCACATTTCTGCATTAACATCTAATTAGCAAACAGAATGAGTCATATCAATCTGTTGTTTACACACCTTATTATTAGAGAGATGGCAATTGTATGCTTGCCAAACATGTCTTAAAAGAACATGCGGGCATCCCACAATCGCTTGCAGTGGGAAAAAAAGCATAAATTCATGCTATAGGGGTTGATTTAAACATGCTGAAGTGTGTAGTATATGGAATAAAACTACTGTACAGTATACTGCATAGAATCAGAGGTTGACAGAAAGCAAGTCAGAAAGTCAGCAAGAAATGCAACAGCTAGCTGAATGTATTGCTCTGATTTATACTGCTTACAAAGATGGGCCAAACACCATTTCTTTTCAGGTTTTATTAATATTTTACTCACACAGCACTTCACTGATTTTGACTTCAAGGTCAGTTTTTCTTGAGTAAGGCATGTAAAAAAGCTGAGGTGCTAGTTCTGTTCCCAATTACAGACATATAAATTCACAGCAACAATTTACACAGATGTAGCTGAATGCGCTCTTTAGTAAAGACTTCAGTATTTGGCCAATGCTGTTTCTAATGAGCTGTCTAATAGGAACTGCTTTTCCTATTTTAGATTTCTAAGAAATGTGTCCAGAATGACATGGGTGAGGTATGTGACTCTGCATTTATAAACTCTTTAAGGCTGACTTACCTGTCCATAAAATGCTACACGGTAATATCTTCCAAACAAACGTTTCTCAGAATTCACTACTTCTGTGACCTTCAGGTAGGATCGATGAATGTCATAGTACAGTTCTGACAGTTTCTATGGCAAAAGGATGAGAGTGAATACTTTGGAAAGTGCTTTTGGAAAGGCTTTTTAAGATCAAATTCACTCCCCTGGGACTAAAGCCATCTGCAGATGGGCACTTATTCCATGGGAATCTTCAGTATCATTAGAAGCTATATTCTGATGTAACTTCTTAAGATGTCATTGTCAAGGCTTTTGCTTTCTTGTGGAACCAGTTTGAGGGCAAATGTAGATCACTTGCATAGCTCTACAGGGAAAGTGGAATAGTAAGAGTTTAACTCTGTCTAAAAAGTTGCTTGGTTAGTGGTTTTCCCAACTATTTCCAGGGTGCTGACAGATGTGACGGTTTGTTGTGTGATCAGCCACTTAAAGTGCTCTCCAGCTATGTACTGACAGAGGTACACAGTGGCACAAAGCTTTAAAAATGCCTGATCTTGAGACATGAGGGTTCACATGAAAGCACTACAAAGCAGAGCACCTTCATTAACATCTGTCAGCATGGTCAGGACCACGGCTGGGCTCACCAGCCCAGCTCTGCTCTGTGTGCTGTCTTTAGAATTGGAGGGGGGAGAATGGATCAGAGTGAGTTCAGTCTTTTGGTTCTCAAGCCACTGCTTTCTAGAAGGTGGTGCAGGTAGTTTGGTACTCCCCACTCCCTTCCTGAGGTGGGGACTCCAATCCACCCCTTTCCCACTCCAGACTGAACTTACTCTCCTGTCCTCCTCATCTCCCATCCTGAGAGAGCATGGGAGCTTGGAGAGGGGAGTGGAGTTAGGGAACAGACAGGATGCATGTCTGCACTATCTCCCCTGGTCAGCTCCAAAGGGGAGCTGGATCCCGTGCCCTCCTGATCCAACGGCAAATCTTTCTGTTAAGCACCATGAGGTAGTTCAGGGAGCTGCACATCCGTCAGCACCATTAATGTCTACCAATCTTAAATGGATAGTGACAGTGTTACTCAGGCTTAGGGACCATGATTAAGAACACATCCTATGAGGCAAAGAACCTATGGGGCAAAAGCAGCTTTATAATACTTTTGTATTAAATTGTTCCTGGACTCATTTTGGCAGTTCTGTCCCCATACAGTGCTGCAAACCACAATCAGTCCATCAGTATTTTGCCTGCATGGAGATATTACTTCTTTGGACATTCAGCTTTTCTATAACACTGTGCTAATGCTTTAAATCTCCCAGAGAAGCTATGTTTTGCTTTAGGACCCAGCTTCTCAAATTGTGTACTATTCTGTGTGACTTCTTCCAGTTTAGAGCAAAATGACATACATTATGAATACTTATCCTCCAGCTCGTGGAGGTCTCCAAACGTCTGCAAATTTGATGGTTGGAGAGCAGTGACAGCATTAATTGCTGCTCCTCTTCTGCTAGATTTCTGGGCTTGGGGGAGTCCAATAGGTGGATAATGGGTGACAGTTGGATCCATGTGCAGGGGTCAGGTCAGCACATGTCTGGATCTGGTGTGTCAGGTCAGGCCAGTGTTCCCAGATGCAACACACAAGATCACACCCATTGACCATGGTCAGACACTGATGCTGTGTGATCCAGCTTGTAGACTGACTCTATACCACTTATCCAACTCACAGGGCTGAAAGGTTGGGCACTAGTGACATAATTCATTATGAAGGTCATTTTTATACTATAGATGAAAGGAAAAATCAAAATAAAAACATCTATAGAGTAATTTTGAAATGAAATCCTTAATCTTATATATTTCTAAGCTGTTTTTCTTTTTATGTACATTTAATTTCTAAAAATGTACTTTCTGATGAATACATGTAGTAGGTTCTAACTGGTTGGTCACACGAGTTACAACATGAAGATTTAAAGAAGTATGTAGCATTGGATATAGGCTAAAGCCTCTAAATAAATCCTGGCTGAAATGTTGATGCAACTTTTTTAGGCACCAATACTGTGGTTTTCACAAGCTTTGCAGAGTCATGTGCTCCTAGTACTGGTGAGAGGAGCAGGATTTGAAATCAAAGTTTTCCATTGATTCATAGCTCAGGTAAAGCACTGGCATTTGTTATGCAAATCTCCACAGTCTGTCTCAGTCTGACCTTGTGAGATCCCATTTATAGGATAAAGAGAAATTGCTTTTGCTATATCCATTTGATCTTTCCCCTGACCTGTAGGGCATCTGTTTATGTCTTAATCCTACAACAAACTCTCCATAGGTCAACCCACATTTGAACTCATTGCAGGTGTGGACCCGCACAAGTGCACAAGTATTAGACAAGGTAGTTTTAATTCTATTATTAAAAGAAGCAAAACCTGACAAAATTAACACATAGTCTATAGATTTTCTACTAATGGCAAATGCTAAAGTATGGGTTTTTTCTTTAAAAAGAAGTTTTCATTTTTAAAATCAGCTTACTTTAAAGTTTCTTTGTTTCTCAAACACAGCAATGATAGGCTTGTTAACCTCAGCAATGAGTTCATATCTTTCAGATTTCCACAGGTATTCTACACATAACTCCAGCTGCTCCACAAGGATGCCCTGTAACCATGCAAATAAAAATTCCCTGGTGAGTTGTTTGTTGATTACACCTGATAGCTATAGTGTGGTGAACGTACATATGCATTCTTTTAGTTTGATATGATTTTATTTTAGTACTGTCATACAAAGTTTGACAAGAGCTTAATGAAAAACATTAGGCAGCTTTTGCAATCACATGTAGAGCTAAATATAGAGACTTAAAATGATAATAACATAAACTGCAGTGTTAAAAAAATCCACAAATAGTAAAAGATTAAAAAAATTACCAGGTAGTATACATCTGCAGCCTTTCTGCCTATCACTATATGCCTTCAAACTACCATAAGTTAATTAGCATCAGGCTGGTTTAGTAAATACTTGGACCTTTGAAACAATATTGGAATGGTACAAGAAATGATGCTGGTGATCCAGTGAGAGGCGTCCATCCATGACAGTGGATGAGAGATAAAATAGAGGTCCTAACCCTTTGTGGAGAAGAAGAAGAGAATCCTCTTTGTACTTCTTGCAGGGATGTTTAAATCATGGCTTCCAGGCCAGATTACTTTAAAATTACACCTTGGATGCTTCTGTGGTGTGCATGCTGCCAAATGACTGCTATATTTTACATGATGTGGGTCGGCAGGCATAGTACTGCAAAGTGGTCCCTTGATATAGATCAAATTTATAATGTGCACAAGTATCCTTTGGAAATAAAAGCTTGCTATAATTGCAGAACGTTATTATGTAAATGATATCACAGCTGACCTCATTGTATGGAGTATCTTGCATTCCAGAGTCTTCCTTCATAGCTCCTTCTTCTTTGATATTTGGGGTTATGTTTAGAAAAGCTGGCCATCCCATGGAAAATAAGCCTTGAAGTATAAGTAATAATAACACTAATTAACATGTCCATAACCATAGATTTGAAAAGGTATATCTCACAATTGTTAAAAAGGAGCTATTTTTATTCAGCTAGTAGATTGGTGGCCAACATTTTGGCAGGCATGCCACAGGTTGGGGCCTCAATTAGTACACAACTCAATGGTTTGCAATGAGATTTCTTACACCATTATACATCACAATGGGTAAAATTTATAGATTCTACCTCCTAGGCTAGAAATAGATGCCACCAAATGAAGTGGATCAGCTGTGCCAGGATGCATAGGATGTATAGATGGAATACACATGCCCATTGATGCTGTGGAACAATGGGTGATGTGTTCTCCTGGGATTTGAAGGGCCTGGTCCTGGACACCCCAGGAATTTACACACAGGATTAGGCCCCTCAAGCCCTGGGAATGTCTGACCAGCTTTCCTCACTTACAGAGACCTACCTCTAGGTTCTCTGTGTCTCCATAAGTGGGAAACCCTGACTCTCCACTTACGGAGATACAGCCTAGAGATCTTAGGGGTGTGTTTCTGTAAATGAGGGAAAGCTAAGCAGGTACTCCCAGAGTTTGAGGGGCCCAATCCTGCGTGGGAATTCTGTAGTAGACAAGATTGGGCCCCTCAAGACCCTGGACCATCTGAAGAGCACAGGCAGCTCCAGGCTGCCAGCACTCTTGTGCCATAAAGTAAACATATGTCCATTGCTACACAGAGGCATAAATTGATACCACCTTCATTGTGGCCACCAATTTGGATCAGGTTATCTTATCCTTTTAAAAAACCCCAACATTTTTTTTACTCATATTAATATAGTTCATGCTGAGGGTTACTATGAAATATGTATGATAAACTAACAGAGATTAACAGAGAAGAAATACAATTAAAAATCACCCTATGTATTATACCTCTGCTATATTCTAAGTAAAAAAATGTAGAAGGACAATTCATGTACTGTAGATACTGGGCCTGTCTCTGCCTACTAGGACCCACAAGAGCTTTGTCATAGATATCAATAAGGGAAGTCCCATAGCTAGATTGCTTTCCCAGTGATGCAACTGATACTTGCAAGCTTCAATTAAAAGAAATTATGAAGATGTTTTAAATGGTTCTATTTAGCTCAGACTTGGTATGAACCAGACACATAACAAAATATTTCCCAATATTAATTGCTTCCTATCAAAATCAAAATCATGCATCATAATTCTTTTCTCTTTTGAGAATATATTCTTTCATTATATCAGTTTAAGAGCACTAACTTGGCTTTTCCATTGTGTTATCTGACCCATAAACAGGCATGGTTAGAACACTCACTTCCTCCAGTGTGAGTTGTTAGTAACAGATTACTATCAGAGACTTGAGCATCTTCCAGGAGCATACGTGAAGTGCAAATCTTTTCCATTTTCCAGTAACCTATGGTAGTGTAAGATGTTATTAGTATACTGCTACTGGTACGTGTTAATACATGCATATCTACAAATGACACAATAACAAATGAAGCATTCTCTTTTAAAACTAGGAAACTAAACATTCAATTTAACTTGCTTACACAAAATATGTATTTTATTATTGTGGAGTTAAGACAAGAGTTTACTAGTCATACATTGAAACTGTAAACGGTTTTTGAGGAATACAAGAAGTTTTGAGGATAGTTTGAAAAGAATATTAATATGACAACAATGAAATATGTCAACTATTTCTGATCAGTTGTATCATCTTCTAGATAAATTACTGCCTTTTAAAATGTTTACCTTACCCTTTCTTTTCAGGTATTCTGCAATGAGGGCAGCAATATGGATATAGCACATAGCAGCCTGAAACGAGACCATATGAATATATTCACATATAGCATATATTCTATATCATCAATTTGCTGAGGGTCACAAAGATGCAGCAGCATTATCAGAATGTGGTTTGGAAAAGTTAGGCAAATTTAGCTTGACAATTTCATTAAATAATAGGTCAGACGCTGAAATCCTTATTCATGCAAAACCAGCTAATTAAAAAAAAAGTTTTGCTTAAATATGATTAGAGCAAATATTAAATGAGGGCCTTCAAGATTTGACATCAAGATAATATGTGTTCACTTTTAAGCAAGGTGTCACTGGAGTAATAAGATGGAAGTTCAAATCAGCAATTAAAAAACAATAGAATTTTTGCCAAAAAAAAAAATGGATTTTGTGATATGACCCAGTACTAGAAAAGCTATAACAAGAGTAGGAATTCCAAAGCCTTGTCTACCTTAAGAAGTTATATCAAAATTTATTTTAACAGCTGAATTAGCTGACCAGGACTTTGTGGCCAACGTAGACATGGGCAAATCAGCTAGTTAAGTCCAGGTGCATAGATTCAAATACAAAATACCTAGGCATTCATGTAATTTATTTCAGACACATGAGGGGGAATGCATGCTTCTCTTTTACCACCAAACCCTTAATAATTTTAGCCTGTATACAGCACTTGTTCATCAGTAGGTTCTAGTCTAAATACAAATAAATTCTAAGTTCATGTAAAATTTTTGATGCCAAAATGAACATGGACGGACAGTGTGGGGATGCGGTCAGGAAGGCCAGCCATACCTTGTCATGCATCCACAGATGCATCTCAAGAAGGTCCAAGGAGGTGATCCTCCCCCTCTATGCGGCACTGGTCAGGCCGCAGTTGGAGTACTGTGTCCAGTTCTGGGCACTGCACTTCAAGAAGGATGTGGACAGCATTGAGAGGGTTCAAAGGAGGGCCACCCACATGATTAGGGGACAGCAGGGCAGGCCCTATGAGGAGAGGTTAAGGGACCTGAATCTGTTCAGCCTCCACAAGAGAAGGCTGAGGAGGGATCTAGTGGCCATTTACAAACTAATCAGAGGGGACCAGCAGGTATTGGGGGAATCCCTGTTCCCCCGAGCACTCCCAGGAGTGACTAGAAATAATGGTCACAAGCTGGCAGAGGGTAGATTCAGACTAGACATCAGGAAGCACTACTTCACAGTCAGAGTGGCTAGGATCTGGAACCAGTTTTCAAGTGAAGTGGTGCTGGCTCCTACCCTAGGGGTCTTTAAGAGTAGGTTAGATGAACACATTTCTGGGGTCATTTGAACCCAGTAGTTTTTCCTGCCATGGCAGGGGGTCGGACTTGATGATCTGCTCAGGTTCCTTCCAACCCTACTAACTGTGAAACTATGAAACTATGAAAATTACCTCTGACAAATCTCCATTTCTAACATGAATCTTGGCCATGCTTTCAAGCCAAGTCCTACGCAATTCAGGTGTGCTGGCATAGGAGTTTGCTAAGCTGTACTGCAGATCCACAAGCATCTCTGGGTCCTTCTCATGTTCCTTCATCTGAGCTGTCGCCATTAAAACTGTCCTGATGCGTTTGGTCAGGTCCTTTACTTCTGCTGGAAAGTTACTGTTCTTTGGAAAAATATGAACAATCAATCACTGAAAAGGTTCAAGCAGCTATATGTTTCTCAGGCAAACTCAGAGTATCATCCGTGAATGGGCCAAACTCTAGTCCATATATTCTGGTACTAATTGCAACACTGCAACATGGAGTAACTCTATTGAAGTCTGAAGCAGACTTATGCTAGTGTACCTGAAATGAAATCTGACCCTTTGCTTCTAAAGGGTTGGTAATTTAGGACTAAATTCTGAACCACTTAGAAATACTGAATAATTACTGCACATGAAGCCTTATTCATTTTAAGCAGACAAGTACCACTCAATGTCAGCAGAAGTCCTTAGCCCATTCAAATCACATTGGTAAAAAACACAGCCCTCATATTAACGCTATCAAAAAATATTTCTCAAAAATACTTAAGTCAGTTTTCCTGTTTTTCATATAGAGTTGGTCATGAATATGTCCTTCTTTTTAGGGGTTTTGTGGCTATTGCTGCTTTTGCACAGGTATAGAGAACACTAAAATTCTGGCTTCCTTTTGGCTGACGGTTGAGAATGCTGAAAAAGTTTAATCTATGTTTGCAATGTCAGCACATCAAAGAAAATCAGTGCTACACTTTAAAAGAAAAAACAGATAGGACTTCATCATTCTTGCACTAATTTTGCACCAATGCTGTTATTAACTTCAGTGGACCTATTATTGACTTACACCTCTGTCAGTGAAAGCAGAATCAGATCCAAAGTATAAAGCTTAAAATGCTTTTTGAAAAACATTTGATATGAACTTCTAAAAAATACCTATGAGGGGTTTTCAAACAGTTATAAGTCTATTAATATATTCAGTAAAGGTGTTCCAATTACTTATTAAATAATACTTATTGGCAGTTAAGGTTGCCATTTTAGGCTAGCACACTGTTGACAAATCAATTTACATTTCTGTGAGTATGTTTGTTATATAACTATATTCTGAACCATGTGGAAGAACCATTTTTTGCTTAAATATTTTTTGTCAACTATGATTTTGACTACTTATGATACCTTATTAGTCCTTGTGGCAGAGCACAGAGTGTGCTCACCACTTGTGAAGATTGTGGCAGGGCACTGGGTGTGCCTGCCTCTTTAAGGGCCTGGAGCTGGCAGCCTCCAGATGCCTGATGAGAGCAGCCATTTTGGAGCCTATATAAACAAGGCAGTTTGGTGGCTGTGGGGTAGGCAGTAACATTGCCTGACTGGAGAGCTGCTGAGAAGAACACCTGGACGTAAGGGGGAGCTGTAGGGATGGCAAGGAGGCTCCATGGGCATGGGCATGGGCATGGGCATGGGCATGGGCATGGGCATCGGCATGGGCATGACCTGAAGTGGTCCTGGGCCAGGGTCATGGGCATGACCTGCCAGGAGTGGGTGGCCTGGTGGGGCTCTCAGTGGTGTGGGAGCTCCCAGGAAATGCCAGGCCAGTTACCACGCTGGTGAAAGGTGAGTTGGGGTGCCATAACCCCTTTGCCCCCACTGCCAGGTGGGTAACCCTGTTTGTTTGAAGGGCTCAGAGGGTGGACCCAGAGAGAGAGAGAGAGTGAAGGGCTTGAGACCTGGCTGAGGAGAGAGTATCCTTGACTGGCCCAGGTGTGGGCCAGGACCCAGAGAGGGGTCAAAAGGGTTAGGGGCCCACCATGAGGAATGCCCAAGAGCTGGAGGCCTGGGGTTCCTACTGGCCT
Organism: Caiman crocodilus; assembly: GCA_030014935.1. Lineage (NCBI taxonomy): Eukaryota > Metazoa > Chordata > Crocodylia > Alligatoridae > Caiman > Caiman crocodilus. The sequence goes on along the minus strand of JAGPOW010001918.1, from coordinate 36,119,960 downwards.
GGAGATGGGCCAGGGCAAGTGGCTGAAGGTCCTGGGGGGACTGCACCCGAGAGGGGAAGATGGTTCAGGGACCTAGGGGGCCCATATGGAGGTAGAGAAGCTGCCTGAGTAGATGCAACATGGATGGGTCTGTGTAGGAGGATCCTGAGGCCCAGTGTGGGGATCCTGTGAGTAGAGGAACATCAAGATGCCATCAGTGAGGCTTGGGCTGTGGTACTGGGGTGGAAGGAGCCGCAGAGAGCGCCCCTGGCATCGGGGCTCGAATGGGCAGCCTCCTGTTTACTGAACCAATTAGATCAAGATATGGCGGGCGAGAACATGCGGGCAGTTGGCCCAAGGACAGGTGGGTGGGCCACAGAGATCGGCCCTGAGGAGGCCCCCTATCACAGTCCTAGTCCATGATTTTTATTCTGTGACTGGATGGGTGGAATATTCTCAGAAAGAGAACAAAAAGTTATGAATAACATAGGATATAATTTTCCAATAAATGAATTCATCCTGAATTATTAAGCTTTTGAAATTCTCAAACATTTTCATGACTTCCCAGTAGTTTTCTAAATACTTGTGAAATACTTAATATCAGTCGTGAGTCACTGCAAAATGAAGTCATGCTTTCATCCATGAAGGTATTTGTAAATCAGTTCTTACTTAAATCACTTAAATATGTAAATCATATTCAGCCATCTGTAACAGTTGGGTGAGTGACATAAAATGTTTCTTACTTTCATCTGCTTGTCTCCATTTGCAAAATTATTTATAATAGCAAGCGAATGCTGAAACCGAGACCCTCCAATCCCTGCATCTGCAATCAGCTGGCTTACAGCTTTGATGAGCTAGAGATGAAGAGAAAAAGAGAATCAAATAGGGTTATTTATTAAAAAAGTGAAGTTTGGAAATCGTGTTTAATCCTTGGTTTACATACATTGATGAATGTGAGCAGTAGAGAGGGATTTACACAAATATTTTATCAAGACAATATAGGAAAAAAATGATATGAACATAAATTATTATACATTTCACATGTATTTATAATTGTTTAACTTTTAAAGTAGTGAGACCTATCTCAGCAATGAAATACCAGTGGCCATAAAATTAGAGTATGAGACTGAAGAGGTAACTTAGATTCATACTGTTTACAAGTGGGTCAGATTTTCTTTAAGATCTGGATCTGATATACACTGCCTGTGGTAAAACTTGACATAACTGGCCAGTTTATTGTCACCCCAAAAGAAGAGGCCATTTGTAGAATTCAAAGAGCTGTGTCAGTAGAAGACTTCATAATAACTAATAAAGATTCTTTCAATTTCCCCTGACACTTTCCTTACCTGTAGATGGGATCTGACTATTGATTTCTGCTTGTTAAATTCAAAGTTCTTCCTCATAAAAAAATAAAGAAGAGCAGATGCCTCTGTCTGAGTTGATTGTGACCGATGGTTACAGCACTTCAGAATTTCATAGCAGAATGATCCACACAGGTCTGCCTGCCCTTGAAAGAATGCAGATGGAAACTATAGGAAAGAGGTGTGAACATGGTTAGTACTATCCTCAGATCTTACTGTACTATTAGTCAATTTGTTGAGTGTCAACTTTTCATTTAAAACCAACTTCCTTTTCTCTCTCTCTCTCTCTGTCTCTCTCTCTCTCTTCATGCTCCAAGTACTCACACTGGTATTTAGCAATAACATGTGCCACTAACCAAACGTACCCTTGTGAACCAAATGCAAATAAGAGAAACCTCTGGGTGCCAGTTTGTGCACAAACACAGTTGGTTGTTTATAAAACCCAAGTCTAACTGTTCTTTATGGAAGTGCACATAGCAGCAGGAGCACAGCCTCCTAAATGGATCAGACCCCAGTCTGAGTCAGACACCCACATGAGTCAGACACAATGGTAAAAGACCAGCAAGAAGAAAGAAATTTCAAACAACACATCATAGAAAGTCAGGATTGCACTTCTGAGCAATAATTTGAACAGTATTGGAAAGCGGGGGGTAGAGGAATGTGAGGGCCCAAGTTGCTCTGTCATCTGGAAACTACTGATCATGGACAGAGTGAGTAGAGCAGAGAGAACGGAGTGCATTGCATAGATTCTTCTAGTTTGGCTAGCTCTAGATTCCTATAGAGATTGGTGCCCCTGAAAAAACCACAACAGGGATTAGTAATCCCAAACATTTGAAGAATACAGTGACCAGTGGCTACAGGATGGATGTATCCAATGATGTGAGATATTTGCTTTCCTGCCACTACACAGTCTTGCTTGGCTCCTGGAAGTCTGGTGTGTAATTTAAAGCAGTCTGTGGCTTATTCTTCCCTTGGCCCTTGAGCTATGTAGCTGGGAAAACTGTGACTTCTTATTTTTACAACCCTCAGATGTTTTGGAAGGGCACATTGTCTAAACGTATTCTGGACTGTGTATTATACTCAAGGAGTTGGAGCACCCGCTTATAAGAAGATAAGAATTGCCATTTACTGGGTCAGACCAATATTTGGGTCCATCTTCCCCAGTATCAGTATCAGTCACACGGTGGCAGAGTGGATGCTGAAAGGGAGAATGAATTGGGTATGGCCAGGGTTTCTTCCCCTCTGCTCCTCCCCCACTTACAGCACTTAAGGTCTAGGAAGTTCTAGTTCAGAGGCAATAGCACTAACTCCCATACTCAATAGCTACTGGTGCCCCTTTCTTCCAGGAATTTGTCTAATCCCTTTTTTGAATCTAGCTAAACTGCCAGCTTCCACAACATCTGCTGGCAATGAGTTCCACTTTAATTGCATGTTGTGTGAAAAAGAACTTCCTTTTATTAGTTTTGAACTTACTACCTACTAGTTGCATTCTATGAGCCCTAGTTCTTGTATTGAGACACATAAATAGAGATTTATTATTTACTATTTTGTAAACCCTTATTATGAACCCCCTCTAATGTCTCTTTTCCAAACTGAATAGGCTTAACCTTTTAGCCTCTCTTCATATGAAAGCATTTCCATACCACTGACTATCCTTGTTGCCCTCCTCTAGACCTTCTTTAGTTCTTCTATATCCTTTTTGAGGTGTGGGAACCAGAACTGGGCATCATATTCAAAGTGTGGCTTCACCATGGATGTAGAAAGGGGCATAACAAATTTTATCTTTTGTTTACAATTCCCTTCTTAATAATCCTGAACATTTTGTTTGCCTTTTTGATGGCTGCTGATGGCTGAGCTGATGCTTTTAGTGAACTGGCCACAATGAATCTCAGATCTCTTTCCTGTGTGGTAGAAGACAATAAAGAGCCCATCATAGAATAGGTATAATTTGGGTTATTTTTGCCAAAATGCATCACTTAACACTTATCTACACTGAATTGCATCTGTCATTTAGTTGCCCATTCAATGAATTATGCCACATCCTTCTGTAGTTCCTCACAGTCCACCTTGGTCTTTATTACTTTGAATAATTTTGTGTCACTGGCAAATCTGCCACTTCATTACTCACCCCCTTTTCCAGATCATTTATGAATTGTGTTAAACAGCACTGGTCCCAACACTGATCCCTGGGGGACCCTGCTGTTTACTTCTTTCCATCCTGAAAACTGGCCATTTATACTTATTTTTTCTTTTATCTTTGAGCCAATATCTAATCCACAAGTAGATGTTTCTTATAATCCCACAATTACCTAATTTAAGACCCTCTGATAGTGGACCCTGTGAAAGACTTTTTGGAAGTCCAACTGTACTATGGCAACTGGATCATCCTGATCCACCTGCTTACTGACACCCTCAAAGAACTCTAGTAAACTGACAAGGCATGCTTTACTTTTGACAAAGCTGCATTGATTCCTTCCCAACAACCCATGTTCATCCAAACCAAACAATTGTTTTTATTATTGTTTCACCAGTTTTCCAGGAAAAGAAGTTAGGCTTACTGGCTTGTAGTTCCCTGTGTCCATTCCAGAGTCTTTTTTACATATGGGATTCACACTGGCAACTCTCCAGTCCTGTACTACCAAAGCTGTTTTTAGTAAAAGTTTGCATGCTACAACTAGGAGTTCAGCTATTTCCAATCCAAGCTCCTTCAAGACCCTAGGATGAATGCTGTCAGGTCCTGGAGATATGCTCCTGTTTAGTTTATCAATTCCCTCTACAACCTCAATTAATGACATTTAAATTCAGGTCAGCTTCACTGGCTTGTCCCTTGAGAGCAGTGGATCTGGTAATGGGATTTCCCTAATATTTTCCACCATGAAGACAGATGCAAAGAATACAATTAATTACTCAGCAATGGCACTATCTATCATCTCCTTTTTACACCTTGATCATCCAAAGGCCCAATTGACTCCCTGACAGGTATCTGGCTTCTAATACACTTAAACAAATTTGTACTGTTACCTTTTTGTGTCACTAGCAAGTTTCTCCTCAAATTCTCCCTTAGCTTTTCTTATTTCGGTTTTACATTTGCTTTGCCCGTGTTTATGCACTTTTTATATTTTTCTCATTAGGATCTGACTTTCACTTTTTGTAAGAAGCCTTTTTTCTACCTATTGGCTCTGCAAAACTTCCATTAAACCATGCTGGCTTTCTTTTGATCCACTTTCCTTTGTTTTGTTTGTTTTGATTTGCTGTACATTATTTACTCTATGCCTCCAATATGGAGCTTCATTTTGGTGTAGTCTCCCTTTTTACAATTAAAGGCTACTGTGGTAGATATCTTGTCTCCCCACCTATGTGGATGTCAAACCCAATTGCATCATGGTTACTACTGCTGAGTGATTCAGCAACACGTATCATTTGCACCAAATCCTGTGCATTACTTAGGACTAGGTTAAAAATGAGAGTGGGTGTGAGGGAGGGTGTGGGGTATGGGGCCCCCACAGACTCCCCCCCCAGTGCAGAGTCCCTGACAGTGGCAGCAGCAGGTGGTGGACGCTTGGGGTGCTTTTGCCCCATGCAGGCACTGCTGTCCAGTGGTGTGCAACTCTGGTCAACGCTGTACTTGGTTGCAAGAGGTGCAGCCGGGTTGGCCTGCCTCTAATCGCATGGGGCTCCATGCAGTGTACGTGCAGCTTCCGGCACTTGTGTGCCACTGGGGGAAGCCCTGCACAATGGAGCCAGCTGCCTTCCCTGACTCCTGCTGTGAAGGTCCCAGGACTCCACTGGGAAGCAGGGGACAGAAGCAGGGCTCCCTTCCACTTTTGGCAGAGTCCTGGGACCTAGATGGCAGGAGGTGTGGAAGGCAGCCGGCTCCATCGCACAGGCTTTCCCCGGTGATCTGTGAATGCCGGAAGCTGCATGTACACTATGTGGAGTCCTGCATGATGGGGCTCCTTGTTGCCACATGCAGCACTGGCTGGAGCCATGCACCATCAAGTGACAGTGCCTGCGTAGGCCATGAGTGTCTCGAGTGCCAGTCACCTGCTGCTGCCACTGCCTCTCACTGTCAGTGGTGGGGACTGTGTGCAAGAAGAAAGGCCATTTTGTGTGCTAGGGGGGAGTGTGTGGAAGGTCACCACAGCTGCCCCAACCTGCCTCACCCCACAAACCCCACATACTTATACCCAACCCCCCACACCTCCCACATATACACACTTCCCGCAACATATCTTATTGCTCCCCTCACAAACCCACCACACATCCCCACACCCCACCATACACACACCCCTACCCACCCTAACCACACCCCAACACACAATATTCAAGAGTAAGACTTTATTTTTGAGTTATTATGCAATCACCTCTATGTACACTATGCAAACACAAATCATGACAAAAATATTTTTTATAATAAAATATTGACTTTTAGTATAGGATTTGTTTTTTCTGGATTCAAGATGGCAACTCTCCCCTCCCAAAAAGAATACTTCCAAGGGACTCCTGGTGTCAAAGGTCAAGTGTAAGAAGTTGGGACTTCTGGTCCCAAGATGGTGACTAGGATGTGCGGCACCTGTCAGGGGGTGGGGCTACCCTTATAGCTCTTGAGAGTTCACCAAAACTCAGTAAGTGACCCTCCAGCCAACATAATTGCCTGCCCATGTTAGACTAACCCAGTCTGTCTGGATAGTCAAAGTCTTCCACCTTTACTGAACTTTCTGTTGTTGCAGCCTCTCTCAACTCCCTCAGCATTTCTAGCTCACTGCTACTGTCTTTTTCTTTGGATTGATAGTGTATCCATAGACAGACTTTTTTCTGTGACATCAATACCATTATTTACTGCTAAGCACTTTGGCTCCCCACACCTTTAATCTTAGACTTCCAGCATTACCATAAAAGCGTGTGTACTTTTTATTGCTGTCTGGTTGGTTACCTCTGTGCGAACTTTTATTCATTAAAGGTATTTGTTTGTGCTTGTCTTCACCCTGTTTCTTACCTTTATTTTTTATACTTTCACCGCTATAGGGTGTGTCAATCTGAGCTGTGTGCTGTTCTGCACCTGTTGGCTTTTCCTCTGTATTTCTCTGCCACCATTTAAAATATATGTGCCAGCAGTTTGGTATCATTTTAGCTCATATGGAGGCCATTCCTTCTGTATAGGCTCTCCCTGTTCCAAAAGGTTCCCCAGTTCCTAAAAAACCTAAACCCTTCCTCTGTATCCCATTGTCTCAGCCACATTTTGAGACTCTAGAGCTCTGCCTGTCTACTTGGCCCTACCTGTGGCACTGGAAGCATTTCATAGAATGTTACCATAGATGTCTTGGACTTGAACCTCCTACCTAACAGCTTAAATTTAGGACCATTTTGTTTAGCATAACAGACTGACAGCAGCTGTCCTCTTATTTTTTGGCAATCTCTATATTGCTTATTCCAGGTTATTATTATTTCTAACAGGGCTTTAATCTTAGCCTTTGAATCTGAGATTCCATTACAACTAGACCTTATTCCCAGTCACAGTAAACTAGATGCCTAACAGTGTTTCACAGTGCTCGCACAATTACTGGACCTGTGAAATTGCCAGTAGTTACATATTTTCTTGGATTTTTTTTTCTAGTAAAAGTGGATTAATGAAAAACAAAACATTAAAAACAATGGTTTTGTTGAGATTCCCATGAGAGACAACTTGAAGCCCTGCCTATATTCCTGGCATTTCATCGGGCAGACTGTGAGACATACTGGCCTTACTGGATCTTCTGTTGTGAAGCAGGCTCACCACACAACCTTTTGCTTTGGGACTGTTAGGCTGGAACCCCTAGCTGATCTGGGAGCCTTGGAAACTGGGGAAATGATTTCTCCTCAGCACAAAATTTCAATTTTTAACTTTTTCTCCAGAATAGATTTAATTATTTTCTCAGAAAATCTGAATTTCCAACTTCCTATCATTTCTTGTAGGTATTAGTAGTTTTTTTCCCCCAACACTAAGCCCTAAATATCAATAAAACAAGATGACAAAAAACATCTTACAACATGCAGTCATTTCCTGCAAGTTGTATAGGCCAGAGCAGTCTGTGAACCTGATGAAATAGCTTTCAAGAGAAAAACCAATTACCTTGCTCACAAACAGCCGTAAGGCAGCAAAGACATGCTTGAGGGCTACTGCAGACTGGTTGATTTGCAGAAAAAGGAGATACGTATCAAAGACCTTTTTCATCAGTGCATTCTGACAATCAGATTGCTGGAGCTGTCTCTGAAAAGGCAACACACAAACATTGTAACAGCTTTATTATACAATAAATAGAAAAAATATTCCTTGAGTTCTTGCACCAAGTCTGAGAGTCTGGGACTACATCAATGCCAAAAAAAAAGGTGGGAAGATGAACAGCCCTCAGTGGCATAACTCACTCACTTTTGTAAATAATCAAATTATACCAGTGTAAGTATCTATCCATACTTAACTTTGGAGTGGCTACTTGCTCAAGGGAAACAAGCAATTATAGGGGTAGATCTACTTCTAAAGATCTACCCCTGCCACAAAATAAGAAGGCACTATAATAATGCCTATTATGAGCATTTGCCCCAAGACAGTTACTTATCTGTTTGCTCCAGATCTTGGTGTAATTTACACTATGTATAAAATCAATTAGATTAAACTGTGTTATTGTGTGTCATCTGTCTAGGCTCCAGTGTCTCTAGTGTTTGCTCTGAAAGGGTTTGGTGGTTAGTATAATCAGTGGGCTTGCAGTTACACTGGGATACTGTTTCCTCTGCTTGTTCTTCCCACTTGCTGACCACGTCTAATGATTAGAAAAGGAAAGCATAAGGCACAACATCAAACTTCTGCTGGTGATTGGTACTTCCTAGTATTATACCCTTAACTGAGTCACCTAGGCCAACATTTGCTAACTCAGTTTCCCATAATTTGACACGTTGTATACACGTGATATAAATGGTTTGCTAAGCTGTCTGGGAGTCATGAGAACTTATGACTCCCAAAAACTTCACTAGAAGCTATAGGAAATGTAGGATACTTGGATACCCATGTTTGAAAAGCTTCGCCTTAAACACTCTGTGTCTTGACTCCTCCATTTTTTAAAATGTGACTAATAAAAAATAGAACTTCGTAAAAGTATTTGAGATTTTCTAATGATGGACTTGGGTCATCATTCTTTCTAGTCCTGCTTTGACAGGGAAGTATGGACTAACTTATGCAAATAACCTTAATGCCTGCTCCCCAAAATAACTATATAAAGGAACAATTGGGCACTACACTATATATTTTTTTATTTTTGGCATGTTCTCATGAGGAAATTAAGTATCATGCAAACTTCTGCTTTTTCACTCCCAAACACCATTTCAAGGAGAATTGCAAAAACAAACATACCTGGTGGTTCTGAGTGAAGAGACCCAATAAGTCAAGAATGGTGACGCAAACCTCTGTGGCAATATTTGCTTCTGTATCTACATAATAAGCAATGTCTGTTTCATTGGAGCCACCTACGGAAAACGAAACAAGAAGAAAAAGGTAAAAATCCCCAAGTAAGCGTGGATAAAGATAATTTACCCATCAGTCAGATCACGATCTACCTCTACAATTTAGGATTCAGAGTCTGTTCTAAATATGTCTGTAATCTAAGGGATATTGTTAACAGAGCGTTGATACTTGTTTGGATTTTGTGTACTTCAATTTTATTTTGTTGCCAATATTAGCTTTTACTGAATATTGTTTCTGTGGTTTTGGCTTTCTTCATAAATGACAGGCAGCCTAGAAAGAGATATGCACAGTGAATTAGATAATATCATCATAGCTCCATGTGAAAATTGCAATGTTCTACAAACAAATATATACTTTGCAATATCTTGCCATGTAGTTCACTACCAATCTGGCTTGGCCCTGTCTGTTTAGCAATATATTTATCCACCAAGTCTGCTAAGGGCTATTTTGTAAGGTATGTTGGACTGTGTTTGTTGAAGGCATCAACACCAGCAATAGCTAATGAATTGATTCCCCCTGTGGAGGATAAGGGCAAGAGGATGGCTTACAAAGAGCATTCAATCTTCCTGGCACCAGCCGGCAGCACCAACCCTTTTTGATCTGGCAGGCAGATCGGGGCCCATCTGCTGTGCCAGACTGATCCTGGGGGTGTGGGCCCCAATCTGCCTCCTGGATCACAGGAGGCTGGTATTGTTGCTTGAGGCCAGCGGCAGGCAGGCCCGGGCAAATCAGCTCATGCGGGGACCTGCTACTGCTATGATCCCAGGGTGGGGGAGGATCCCCGCATAAGCTGATTTGCCCCGGGCCTCACACCCTCCTTGGGCTGGCTCCAGTACAGGGTCCAGGGCATATCAGCTTGTGCGGCGACCCTCCCGTGCCCTGGGATTGGGATGGCAGCAGGTCCCCACATAAGCTGATTTGCCCTGGGTCTTCCTGCTTCTGGCCCTAGATGGCAGCACTGGCCTCCTGTGATCTGGGAGGCAGAGCATGGGGCCTGTACCCCCAGAAACAGTCTGGTAGAGTCCCCGTAGCCCTCCTGGGGGTGCAGGCAGGCCCCGATCTGCCTGCTGGATGATAGGAGTTTAGTAATGCCAGCTGAGGCCAGTGGCAACACCAATCTTCCTGATGCTGGGTGTGGGCTATGCCCAGTGCCATCCCAGGTGGCAGAAGCAGTCTTCTGTGATCCGGCAGGCTGATCGGGGCCCCCCTGCATCCCTGGGAGGGCTGTGGGGCTCTGCCGACTCTTCCCAGGGCTGTGGGGGGGCCCGATCTGCGCAGCCCATGCCAGTAAGATCGGTGCTGCTGCTGGCCTCAGCCAGAACACCAACCTCTTATCATCTGGCAAACAGATTGGGAGCTCACCTGCACCCCTGAGAGGGCTGCAGGGGCTGTGCCAGACTCCTCACAGGGGTGCGGGCTCTTGAATCTGCCTGCCAGATGCTAGGAGGCTGGTGCTGCCAGCTGGGGCCTGTGGCAGAACTGATCTTACTGGCACCGGGTGGGCAAAATGTCAAAACAGCAAAAGAGTTTTGATAGAACAAAATGGAACAGCGCTTTCAAAACTAAACAAAACTCAAAACACTTTTCTGTTGAAATGGAAGTCGAAGCAAAACAATGTTATTTCATGCAGCCCTACTGGACTCCCCTCTTTAAAGTTTCCTAACTCTCTTTCTTTGCATTCAGGGTGTACAAGCATCAGGAGTCCACAGCAGAAGATGGGGGAGCAGGGCCAATGAAAGAGAACTCACTGGGGCTTCTTCCTCGGCATAGCCATGCGATAACAGCCAAATAGCCTTTCCAGTATGTATGTGAAGTGTATGAGGTAGGAAATACTTGAATTTTACCACATACTTTAATTCCTTTCAGTGAGTTATAACAGTGTGGGGAAACAGAATACACATTTTTTAAGACAGGACATCTGCTATGAGAGCTAAATATCAATATATTTTCTGCTGGATATGCAATTTGATTTTCACATTGTTAAATAGATACATTTAAAAAACCCACGTTACTTGTAAAGTTAAATGCATACTAGAAATTTTAAAAGGGAAAAAAAACGTAAAGGAAAATTGCTATGTAGACAGTATAGATTCTAATACATCTGTTTTCATAAAATACGATTTATACAGATCAAAGTAAGCAAGAAGTAGCAACATTCAAAATATTACTTCATTGCTGGTATGCATGTAAGTATGCATGTCATAGAGATGGCTGAAATATTTAGAATTTTGAAATATTTCTACAGGAAAAGGCACACCATATTCCTGGAACTGGTTTGGAAAATACTCCCCATTTCTAACACTTCTATTGCTTCAGTCAGAAGGCAGGAAGCAGGTCCTCAGCTGGTGCAAGTTTCACTGAAGTCAATGTTTATGGCACTTTGTATCAGCTAGATGTATTATGAATTCTAGCCAACATTTTCATATTTGGGGTCCTAAAGCAACTAAAGCCAAAGGGAACAGAGCAGCTGTGTATTTAATTTTCTAAAAGAATGTTTTGGTGTTTATTTCCAGGTAGTGATGATGGAAAGTGGTAGCTCCCTTTCCTTACAGAGCTACAGGCCAGTTATTCACAGGCATATAAGCACTACTGCACCTAATAATCAGATTTTAAATTAATTTAGGTCCTTGCCTCATCGATTTTTTAGTAGAAGCTGGCACTTAAATACATTTAAAACCTTGGCCCTTAAGTTCTATGATGATGGACCGTACAGAAAAGGTTATATTAGAAAGGGGGAGAGAGATAAATCCACATATTTCATTTACACTTACTTGCAATGGTATTCTCTATCATTTGCAGCAATTTGGGGTTGGAAAATGCGTTTTTGCCACGGATTATTGGTAATGTTTGAGATCTGTGTTTGTGGCCATCATGACTTGAAGCAGAATGCATCCTGAAATTGAGACGGCACCTTTTAAAAAAAAATGTTGTCGTGTCCCTATAGTTTTATCATGTCACTTCCTACAGTACTTTTCAATAACCATAAGGGAGACCAACTAATACAAATACTTTCAGTTAATGTATGTGGAGCATAAAGTCAATAAGGTGGGCATTGTCCAAGGAAATGTTCTGTAATTTCTTGAAATCAATAGAACTCATAACAACATTTGCTTACCACTAAAATAAGTGGATATATATATATGTGGAAATAAGCCTCTGAGAAAAAAGAAACTAGGTTTAATTCTATTTACGCTGAATTCAGGGGGAAGGGAGAACTATAAAGACAACAGAGTACCTAAAGCAATGAGTATTGCTTTCTAAAAATGGAGACAAATGATTTCAGGACTGAGTGACAGCAAAATGAACATGATTTTAATTCTTGTTATGTTGATAAGCACAGTCAGATATCTTACTGAACAGAAGAGACTTAAAACTAAGGACAATATTTGGGAATCAAAATTGAGGCCTGTAAATTCACAGTATTTGGGCTGTAAAATAAAAATGGTCTCATTTTCAGAGGTACTGGGAACCTGCAAGCGCCCTTGCACAGTGCTCTTGAAAGGACTACCAAGAAACACAGCTTACCTACCTACACTCTCTAGCACCCAGAAAGGAGGCAGTGAAGCCACCATGAACACATCCCCTTTCTTCACTCTCAAGATCTGTGTCTGGAGGTCTGGAGAGTGATGGCAGGAAGGGGGCACAATCATGGTGATTTCATTACCGCATTTCTAGTTCTGATGCACACGGAGTGAGAGAAGACGGAAAGGGTGTGTTTTTCATGAATGCTCAAGAACACCACAGAAGCTGCACAGATATCTCAAATTTGGGTCACTTTTATTTAACTGGCTCAATAGCAAAGTAGACACCTAACTTGAAGCACCTAGGTTTGATACTTTTTCTCAAGAGCATGTCTTCCTTACACATTGCTATTTTCTCTGCTTGGATTATAATATACATGAGTTTGGATTTAAATGTCCCAGAAACAAATAATCCTCTCAGGAACAAAGGTAGAAAGGTTTCTTCCAACCTTCTTCCCTCAGCTCTCCATGGGTTGCCAAAAGGTAAAAAAGGGATTTATTACTTAAAAATGATGGGCTCCTTAAGAGACATAAACCTGAAGAAAACTGTCAAAGATTATAGTAACCCAAGTGCAGATCCTGTACTTCAGGCCTTCCCCAAAAATCCTCTACCATCCAGCATTTACCCCATGAGTTCCTCCATCAAGCCCATAACTTCTGATTCAGGTACAGCACATCATTTAGAAAGTCAATCAATCTCAACTTAAGGACTTCAGTAAAGAGGTCTTTTCTGAAAATAGCTTCTGCAATAAATTGAACATTTATGTCTCATTTCTACTAAACTTAAACCACTCAGGTTCACTGGTTGTCATTTAATGATATTGAAAATTGTAGTTATTTATATTTATATTTTCAAAGGAGCTCAGTTCCCATTCAGGCACCAAAATCAACTGCCTGCCCTTTTCCCATTCAACATGATAAAATGTATCTGTGTCAGAGTGGAAGCTAGTGGATGAAAATCTGATCCCAAGGGTTAGGTACTGAGTATCTGAAAGTCTGATCGTGAGATCAGTTGAAAACTGGGCTCCTCATGCATATACTATATCATCATTCAGCAAAATGAATAAATACAGAAATATATGTGCAAGTTAGAACTTGAAGGTATTGTGGAAGTTAGATGCTATGAGGCAGCATTAATATTTTCTCTCGAACTTTGGATCTTTGCTTGCCTTTACAAATATTTTCATAGCCAAAAGGGCTAGTTGCTCACTTGGGAAGTGCAAATAGTAAAAGCTTCTATAGACAACTGAAATATGCCTCATTTGTGGTGGTGTTCTTTTTTGTGTCACCATGCTGGCTTGCCTATAAATATGCAGCAAAACAATTGCCTCCTAATGTACTAGCTCAAAGACCTCTTAGCCAGTACCAAATGTGAAAATGAGATTAATTTTTTGGGGGTGGGGTTCTGATTGTTTTTTACTCAACTGTGCATAGCCCCAAAATTCTGCTTGGGTGAGTATTTGAGGCAAATATTCTTAGCCTGTTAGAGATATACCAATCCTTTTTTTTTCCTAAAGTGGCCAGACGATTATGTACTGAAGCTCACATTTTGCTTTTGGACTGAATCAAGAGGCCATAGGATAAAATCATTACATGCTGGTAAAAAAAAAAAACCCTATAATATGATGATTATTGTGGGGGAAAAAAAAGACCAAGAAAGAAAGATTCAAAATAGCAAACAAAGATACAATAATCAATGATTACACTACATAGCAGTGTGGTAGTAACAAGATGTGAGTGCAAGTGCTCAGTAATTTTGGCTTGCGTTGCAAACCTCTCCTCTCGTTCTTCCTTCTGGGCCCAGTACTGTTACTGGATCCATGAAAGTTGATTCTTAAATCAGCATAAAGCCCAAGTGACTTCCAATGGACTTTGTAAAGGCCTAAAGATCTAGTTGAATGGACTCATGCAGGACTAAAGGCTTGAACTGTGAAATCTCTGGGACAGAGACTTTATCTGTAAAGCACTGAATGTTCTTTGAAGAACACTGGACTGGCAGTAACTAGACATATACTTTTATAACAGAGAATAAGACCTAACCTTATTTCAGGTAAAGTTAAAAAAAAAAATAAAAAAATATATATATATATATAATTTTAACAAGAAAGAAAAGCACTGTCTGCAGTTATCTGAAATAGGTACTACTGGCCCAGGGACTTCATTCATACTACTTGCCCAGGGACTTTACCACTCTCTGGCAGTGTCAGAGGACCCAGAATTGAAGTAAATGGAAATTAACCCCTTTGTTTATTCTGACTTTATTTGTATTTGCTTTAAGATTTTAAAAGTCAATAATACAGTATATTATTACCATTGTGACAGGAGACCAGATGTCTGGCATGATGAGTTAGACCCCTTAAGTGTTCCATTATTCTGGGTGGCCTGAACAAATTTAAAAGCAGCAGCAATTTTCCTGGTAAAAAAAACAAACATTAAGTCTATTATGGTAGATGATGCTAATCTCCTCATGCCTGGTGGGAAAAAAAAAAAAAAGTGCCTGGTGAAACCTGATACAGAGTATGAATTAGTTAATATAGCAACTTTTGACTTTTATAAAGCAAATCACACACAGAAAAGTGTATTGCAACATAAAAGTAGAAACAAAGTATTACAATATGGACAAAAAAAAGTGCATGTTTCACTTTAGGCAGCTGGAAAAGTGATCCCACATTTTTAGAGTGATTTGAAGAAAATACTAGAGGGTAGGAGGATCTCTGTTTTTTATTCCTGGCAGAGCATTCATCAGGGCATGACAGAACCATTGCTTCCCAGGTATATAATGGCAAATGAAGGGATCTATTTGTTCTTATCTGGCATTTACACAAACCAAACAAAACAACATCAAAGTCAAGAAAACCTCCATATGATGTGTTATGTCAGTTTCAATAATTTATCAGTTTGCCTACGTGAACTCACATGGCCAATTAGAATACATTCACAGGGAAAGAAAGAATGAAAGATTGAATGAATGAAAGAACGAAAGAATGAACGAAAGAAATGCTCTGTATGTTAGCCAGAGTATTTTGGAGTAAGGCCTTTAGGAAAAAATTGGCGGGTGTTCATAATTTCATCCAAGAGTTAAGCCATAGTGTAATACATAAAATACCACTGTAATTTATGTTGGATAATGAAAATAATTACCTTACTATATTGCGTTTTCCTAGATATCTAAAATTCTGCAGGCAAACTCTGAAAGACAAACAGAATATATTCTATTATGCTAATAACACTCTGTTATTTTTGAAAAAATTTTGAGTCTGGGTCACTTTAAGAAGACTCATAATAAATCAGAGAGAAATGGTACTTAGAGAGTATACACATAGAGAAATGAGTGGTTTTGAGAAGAAGGGTCATAGAATGGGAGACTTTCAATCCGTGTCATCATACCTTCCCCCAGGGTTGGGAATTCCTTCATGACTGGTGGATTAATCTGAGGGGATGGCAGGAGGACCATCTGTTCACTATCCTAGAGGAACATCTGAGGATAAGTAAAGGATGATCTGCTATATTCACTTTACCCATCTTTTACACTGCAGCTGCAAGGGAGCTGAGGTCTACTTACCAGCAAAGGATAGCTGGGCTAAGAGGGTATGGGCTAAGAAGAAACCCAATGGATCGGCTTGTATCTATGTAACTTGGATGGCTATGAGCTCCACAGATTACACAAGATCTTTTGATTTTGGAAGGAAGAATTTCAATGTCATATGGAAGGACTGATATGAAGTTCTATGAAGTAATACTCTCCAAATTTCATGTCCTCTTAATGGAAATAGTCAACATAAGGAATAATACAATCTTTAACCATTAGCATGTCATAGTTTTACACTAAATATTCATGGGCTTTTGTCCACATGGGAAAGTTACTGTGAAAGCTAGTGTGAAGTTAAAGTGAAAGACCTACTCCAAGCTATTTCCTCCTGTAGATAAACTCAAAGATATACCATGACAACAAGAAAAAAAAAATGGAATGAACTTACTCTAAAATGCTGAAAAAGTCTGTTATCTCTGTGAGTGGAGCTCTCTGCCAATAGGAAATCAGTGTTTCTGGAAATGGACAGCAAAATATATTAATTTATCCAGTACTAGAAATCTAGATTCTTATTTAAAACCAAAAAAGGCTAAGAGAGATTGTTTCTGTTAACTTCAAGGGGTTTTGGATCAGGCTTGAAGAATTTTATAATAATGTATGTAAGGAAGCAGGGCTATTTTACCTTCTGAAATTGTTTTCATAATGTGAAGGAAACACATAAGAAGGCTTCTTGTTTCTGCTTGATCTAACTTGTCAAACCGCAATGTTGATCCAATCAAAGATAAAGGTCTCACAATCTGTTGAATTGACAATATATAGGCTTGTTGAGTATAAAGATAAGCCCTTTAACTCTAATAATTGTTTGCAACCATTTATACATGATGTACCTTTTCACAGGTGTCAGTTCTCTCACTGTTTTTTTCATTGGTACTTGGGTTAGAGTCAAGACTTGCTAAGGAAGCTCTGGAGTCAACATGGTTTGCTGCAGAGATAGCTATTGATGAAAAGGCTGTAAACGAAAGTCATAGCGAACATGCTAAAATGATGTGTATGGATACAAAACTAAGAATAGCAACAAAAAATAAAAAATGTTGTATAGCATACAGATTGACATTAGTGCTTTGACTTGTCAATCTCTGTAATGAAGCTATTGATGAATACTTAGGGGACTGAAAACATGCAACAAGTTGAAATAATATGATACAGACTGCTGTTATTCATGGCATTTAAAAACATATTACATTCTATTCTACGAGATTCAGATTCAAAAGTGTGTTGAAAGACAGTAGGAAGACTGAGTTAAATGGCTTTGAACAGGTCTTGAGTAAAATAAACAAAGTAAATGAGGTTTCCAAGCCTCCACTAGCTTTTGAAACAGTAAACGTGCTTGCCTAATTAAAAATCCACATGTACAATCATTTCTTCTAAGCATAAATTTCTGAAGTGCCAAACATAGCTGAAAAGAAAGCAGCAACTGCCCACCCTAGGTTTTAGTATTCTAGGAGAATCTTTGTACTGTACATATTTTTAAAGCCTGAGTTACTGCAGGAATGCCCAGGACTCAGCAAAAGGCCAAAGGTTAATATGCCTTTCACATGCCCAGGGCTTAGTGAAAGGCCAAAGGTCAATATAATCAACCAGAGGCAGTAGAATAAGGAAACCAATGAAAGCAGGGTAATGTCATAATGTAATAAAGCTAGAAATATGAGAAAGGAGGAGGGATACTGCATACCTTTTTTCCTTGGATATCACAAACAATAGGTTTTAATGATGGCATTCTCTATGGAATATAGTTATCAGAAAGCACAATGGAGTGAAATGCACAGAAATGTATGAGAGTTTGCTCTGAGTCCTTCTTTAGTACCTGCTATAGAGTTCAGGACATCTTTGGAAAAGGATGTGTCCACAGAGTTTGCATGTTTCATAGCTGTCTGATTTGGAAATCCTCCAGCAGTGCTCAAATCATCCCTAGATCCCTGCATTTTAAAGTAAATAGAAGAAAAAGCTCACATGGTGTGTTCATTATTTTTATAATTACAGTGCCTCTGATATGACCTTTTAGACACTGAACTTGAAAACCTATTTTCAATTGATTAGACAAGGCAGCTGTAGAGATCAAGGCTGAATAATTATACAGAATATTAAACCCTCTCATAAGTAGAGTTGCAAATGACAGATCAGATCCAGGAGTATATTTACTTCTTCAAAAATGTGTATAATGTGTACAAAGAAGGTATTAAATAGCACTAGCTATTATCAAATGAAGCAGGTTGGCTTGCTGGAAAGTTATGGAGGAATATAACAGCCTACCAAGACCGGATTAATGCGTGGGCAAACTAGGCACATGCCTAGGGCCCTAGGTGAAGAAGGGGTCCAGTAGTGCCTGTTTTGCTGCAGCAGTGCCACTGCTGCACCAATGCAGTGCCGCCCAGCTCCTTTTCCCTTCTAGGGCTGCATGCTGCAGCTCCAAGCCCCGGCAGTAGCTGCTGCTGCTGCTGCCCTATACAAAGCAACCAGGTGCATAGTTTGTTTTCCTAGGGCCCACTAAGGGTTAACCCAGCCCTGCTGCCTACTCTTTTTCAAGCCTGCTTATGATCAGAAAGCATATCTGATCTCCACAAATAACACACCTAGCAGATGATGTAGAACAACATAGATTCATACATTCTAGAGTCAGAAGGGACCCAATGGATCGTTGTGTCCGACCCCCTGCTCCTGGCAGGAAAGAGGACTGAGGTTAGACAACCCCAGCCAGGTGACTATCTAGCCTCCTCTTCAAGACCTCCAAGTTAGGTGATAGGCTTCCACGAGAGGTGGTTCTATCCCAGACTCTGGCCACCCTTATTGTAAACAATTTCTTCCTAATGTCTAACCTAAATCTACTCTCCACTAGTTTGCACCCATTATTCCTACTCTGGTAAACAGCGCATCCCCAGTTTCCTGCTGCCCTCCCCTGATAAATTTATAGGTGGCTACAAGGTCAATCCCAGCTGTCTTTTGTATAGGCTGAAGAGATCCAGATCTCTCAACCTCTCCTCCTAGGGTCTTTCACAGAGACCACTAATTATGCAAATGGACCTCCTCTGAACCCTCTCCAGATCCTCTGTGTCCCTCTTGAAGTGCGGTGCCCAAAACTGGACACTGTACTTCAACTGCAGCCAATGCCACATAGAGTGGGAGCATCAACTCTCTCGATCTGTTGGTCATGCCTCTGCTAATACACAACAAGGTGCGACTGGCTTTGTTGATGGCCTCGTTACACTGCCAGCTCATGTTCATCTTGGAGTGAACTATGACTCCAAGATCTCTCTCAGCCTTTGAGCTGATGAGGAGGACATCCCCCAACCTGTAGGCGTGATGGGGATTCCTCCTTCCTAGGTGAAGTACCTTACATCTATCTTTGTTAAACTGCAACATGGTTTGGGTATTAGCCCTACACATGTGAATTCTACACTCTTGACACCAGCCAAATAACTCCAGTGTGACCGAATCAAAAGTTAGCTGACAGAGATTAGCTTGAGAAGCTGCAGCTTCTTTTCTCTAAAACTACTACATGGGGCCAGTGAAAGTCTAATAGAGGTAGATTAAGCAGCTGACTTCTCTCTCCGTGTATCCATATTGAATGTTTTATCTATGTTTCCCATAGAAAACATACACTGAAACCCTACTGCATGTGATTAACTTTATGCACATGGGTAATCCCATTAACTCTGGAGGGGATATTTGCATACATAATATTAAACATTTGCATAGGCAAGCTAAGGAAGTATGAGTTGGATGAATGGACTGTAAGGTGGACAGAAATCTGGCTGGATTGTTGTTCTCAATGGGTAGTGATCAATGGCTAGGTCTAGTTGGCAGCTGGAATCAAGTGGAGTGCTCCAAGGGTCAATTCTGGGGCTGGTTATGCTCTGTATCTTCATTAATGATCTGGAAAATGGGATGGAATACACCCTCAGCAAGTTTGTTGAGACATCAAGCAAACTCCTGCACTTAGGATAGAAGCATCCCATGAATCACCTACAGGCTTGGGACCAATTGGCTAAGCAGCAGCTCAGCAGAAAAGGACCTGGGGGTTACAGTGAACAATAAGTTGAATATGCGTCAGCAGTGTACCCTTGTTGCCAAGAAGGCTAACAGCATACTGGGCTGCAGTAGTAGGAGCACTGCCAGCAGATCAAGGGTAGTAATTATTCCCCTCTATTATGCACTGGTGAAGCCACATCTGGAGTATTTTGTCTAGGTTTGGGCCCCCCACTATAGAAAGGATGTGGACAAGTTGGAGAGAGTCCAGCGGAGAGCAACAATAATGGTTAGAGGGCTGTGGCACATGACTCTAAGAGGCTGAGGGCACTGGGCTTATTTAGTTTGCAGAAGAGAAGACTGGGGCGGGGAGGTAAGGGGAGGGACAGGATTTAATAGCAGCCTTTAACTATCTGAAGGGTGGTCCCAAAGAGTGTGTTCTCAGTGGTGGCAGAAGACAGAACAAGGAGCAGTGGTCTCAAGTTACAAGGGAGGTTTAGGTTGAATATTAGGAAAAACTAATACTAGGAGGGTGGTGAAGTAATGGATTACCTAGAGAGGTGGTGGAAACTCCATCCTTGTAAGTTTTTAAGGCCCAGCTCAACAAAGCCCTGGCTGAAATGATGTAGTTGGGGATGGTCCTGCTTTGAGCAAGGGGTTGGACTAGATGACCTCCTGAGGTCCTTCCAACCCTAATTTTCTATGATTCTATGATAATTATGCGAAGGAACTAGATCTAAGGTCATGTGGACTTGGTATATACTTCCTGTCCTGACCTCTGTTTCGCAGGGGTAGGAGCAAGGCTCTCCTCTAGCCCTGTGGAAAATCAGTACTAATTTTTGTGAACTTAAATGCATAGATGTTTTCAAAGCTGCAGGTAAACCAAAATTCAAAATGAAATCCAGTACAGACCCCTCACTCTATGCACCTTCTCATCATTCCTTATTCTCCTAATCCTCAGGGCATCCAGTTGAGAGGTGGCCAAAATGTCAGTTTTCTGGATTTCAGGAATATTTATTTTTCCAGAATTTTAAGTGATACATAAACTACATTTATCAGACTCTCTCATGGACTGAATTTCTCTTTTGTTTTGAAAATGATGAAACATATTTTATCTGAAATAAAATATTCGGACATTACATATTTACATTGGTGTAATCAGTCTTTATAACAGTGTAAGCAAAGGCAGGCACACAAAGCACAGCAATAAGTCTGTCTAACTTTTCCAAATCGGCTATAAAATTACTCTAGGAAAATCTGAGATAATTTAACATCAGTGTAAGTTACACTCATGTTGATTTTTTCTGCCTGCAAATTGGGTTGGGGTAGCTGTTTGCTCATGGCAAACAGATTACTGCCTGCATCACCTAATAGTAAGGCCCTGTAATAGTTACCTACTTTGTGTTATTCCAAGTTGTCCCAGTGTAATCTTGGTGTACTTTACACTGTTGTACAAAACCACTAGATCCTGACTGTGACCCTAAACTGCATCTGACTGGAGGGTTTGGTGGCAACATGGTGGGGTTCTCCTGGCAGGGTAGCTTTTATAAAATACTACAATGTTGCAGTCTCCAGAGTAAGGTGAGTATAGGATGCCTCAAAACCCTAGCCCTCACTGCCTTGTGGGTACTCCTTGGTTGGAGGAAGGCTAAGGGACATCACCCTGACAGAAATGTGCCTTCGCTGAGGTGTTAGGCAGTCAGTAGCAGTTCTTATCTGGCCTTTGGATTCTGTCTCAGTGGTCTAAAAGGGGGGATGGTAGGTCTTAGGCAGGCTTCACTCCTCCATATTCTTGCTTAGCTGTACACATCTAAGGTCTTGGTGACTAGACTTACATGTACACCATGCTCCAGAGGATTTATGGTTGCCTACTACTCAAAACCACTGTAGGTTACACCAGTGTAAACTTGTTCTGGGACTCTTAAGCTGCTCAGCAAAACTGGCAGTGTCATCAACTGCACAGATAAAAATGGTCTGTTCACAGGCTGTTGACCTGGAGCATCTCGGTGTTGACCTGGAGCATCTCTCACCTATCGAGCCTCACTCAGAATTACCACGTTCCCAGCCTTGAGGCAATTCCGTGAGAACATTGCACTAGATTTAACAAGTCTATTGAGTTGAAGACATTCATGAAGCATTTCAAGTTCAGTGAATCTGTATTTTTGATTAAATTTATTTCACACACGAATTTCTGACCAGCCTTCCTCTTTCAAATAAGTTCCTGGAACCCTAGTTTGATAATGGCCTATCCACTTGAGATTTGTGAGCTGTCTTCCTTTTAGGTAACAGTGAAGGAAGTAAGTGACATCAAAACCAAAACGATCCTTTTGAAAGGTAGGAAGAATTGCATTATGTTACCTGGTTGGATGTATTTATATTGAAAAGAAACATATCCTTCATATAAATCCTCGGCATGTTGTCCAGAAGCATGCCATAGAGTGGCATGTACAGGTTTGCTATTTGTGCCTGCTTCTCCTGAAAAGATGCAAACGAATGAGTCAGGATAGACAGATAGCTGTGTAAATTTTCAACTGTGGTACAGTATATGAACATATCAAAGGAAAGAATAAATAGCTCTTTTACCGGCTCTGCATATCGATCATCAAAGGAATGTTTTGCCATTAGGTTTTTAAGTACAGCCAAAGCTAAGTGCCTAATATCCTGGTCTTCTTGAAGTGCAAAGCCAACCTCCCGGAGCAGCAATCCAATTAAGAAATGTTTGCGACAGAATTCATTGGTCAGGGTGTATTCTGGAATATCTGGATTAGAACAGACAAAGAACTTCATTTTATTTGTAAATCAACTATGTTAACATCCATTCCCTAGATAAAGATTTCTTCCAGTATTTTTCCAAGCCATCTTATTAAATTATTTCATACTTAATGATCCATGTAACCAAATGCATGTATGTGGCATAAAGTAAATCATGCTTTCATTGATGGCCAAATCATGCTTACTTTATCCTGGTAAATCATTTCAGAACAAATTAGGTAAACAATAATTAACATGGCTTTAACTTGTATAGTTTTAAAAATTATAAATAAATAGAAATGTATACTTTAAAAGGACTTTCCAGTTGAGGATCTCAAATAAATTTACAAGTATTTAGTGAGACTCAAGATGTCCCTTGGAAGCCAAGTATTGCCTCATATTATGGCAAAGGACACTGAAGCACTGAGATCCAAACTGGTTTCATTTTCAGATACTTGAAATGGCTTCTTAAGATAACACTACAGTTCAGTAATAGAGTTAGGACTCAGACAAAACTCCTGACACCAGTCCTGTCTGTTTAACCAGAACACTTGAGACTAAGTAATTTGATTCTTACCTGATGCATGATATTCTTGCGTTGATTCTGAAGGCGTCATGGGGTCTTAAGTCAACAAAAATGTATAATGACAAGAACCATATGTTTTTATTAAGTCAAATTAGATACATTATTACTGATTAAGTGCAAAACAGGTATTTGTTTTCTATCTACTAATTCCCAACCCAATTAAGTTCAATGGAAAGGCTCCTATTGACTTAAGCATTCTTTTGTTCAAGTCTTTAGATAACTGCCTATTCCATAAAACCTGGATACAAGATAAACATGTTTTAAAACTTTTTTATAGTACAAAAGATAACTAAGATAAATTTAAGTTTTTCAATACATTATAACTTAAACACAGGCAGATATTGTCATGCTTCATGACTGCCATGTCTGCCATGCTTCATGACTGCCATGACTGCCTTCAAGCAATAGCTTTGGACTCTGATAACCTTACAGTAGCTGCCCAAGTAACCTTGCTATTCCCAGTTTAAGAGAATATCTTACAATCTCTTTTTCAGCTTTGACTTATTGCTAGGGATCTATCAAACTCATGGCAAAAGCGGCTCCTTTAACCTTGCAGGTTTCCCCACGTGGCTCATTCCTGTTTATTAGGGAAGTGAAAACCATGATTTTAAACATGGCTCTGTTTTTACCTCCCTGCTGGTCAGCAGCAAGCAGCAGGGCTGCCAGGGCACTTTGGCCAATCAGCAACGTAAGGCAAAAATGGCGCCATATTTTAAACTGCAGTTTTCACCTCCCTGCCAATCAGGAGTGAACCCAAGTGGGGAGGCAACAGAGCCATGACTTCTACCATGAATTTGACAGGGTCTGACTTACTGCTTTTCCTGCTGCCCCAGCTTCTAATTTTTTTCTTGGCCTGGGAGCCACCTTAGACATGAATATTAGCTTTGATAATTTTCTCTCTATAAGCAATCTAGCTTCCGCTACCGATCCATGTTTTAATTGGATTGACAGGCATCTTTGAAATATGAGGAACTAAATGTATAACTTGTGAGACTCCAACTGTTTTATTAAAATTATACCTAACTATCATTCAGAACTTTCATGCTGTCTTGTAACATCTCTAGCTGTCACTTAAAAGAGTTAGTTGTCCTGTGATCTCTCAAGAATTAATTTTCTCTTTGAGGACTCAATGGAGGAGGTAAATTAATACCTGGAATGTGTACGGATCGTATGGGCAGGCACAAAGGAATAAAGTGTTCATGATGGCAAACTTCTTGAAGAAAATCAAATTTATACTGATACAAAACCTGAAACATAATAATATTAAATGGTTAGTATTGACATCCAGGTAAACAAAGAAACAATATTTAAAAAGGATGCATCTCAATGATTCTCTTTTTCTTAAAACCGTTTCCATCAAACAGTGAAAACTTTTGGTCAATTATGCAATTCTATAATTCAGAATTAAATACTCAATTTTTTTCCATGTTGTTAATGGCACTTATTATAACCATGTGTATTTCACACTGGTCCTGATTTAATACTCATCCTGTAGTACTTCAGCCAAGCTATATATTTAAAGCAGCTTTCTCCTTAAAACCTCCCATTGATTCCCTTTAATGGTATATGTTATAATTAAAAATCTTGGGGGATATGAAGTATCGTCTCCAATTCACATAAGCCAGAACTGTAGCTATCATTTTCGTAATCAATATCACTCACTGATCCAGCCCTGGGTATTAAATAAAAAAAAAAAAATTACAATGGCTTTGTGTTTCCTCTCCAACCCAAATCCTTTTACCAAATGAATACTATGTTTCAGTGATATAATCCCAATCCAAACTCTTTCTATAGTTTTTAATGAGCTTTGGCCTCTAGTGTTTTTGGTAATATGTATCATCTACTGCAATCATGCCTTACAATTGTTAATAGAATAGGGTATTCATTAAAATGTAATTAAACCTTAATGAGCATTGAAATGATAAGAGGGTAAAACTAATTATCATGCTATATTAATAATTAGCAATTAATTATAATATTTGCCATTTCTATAGAAATCTATTTAAAAACTACTTTCAAAATGCTTTACTAATTGTTAATGAATTTAGTCTTGCAACACCCATGTGAAGCAATTAATCTTATTTTACAGATTGTATACAGATGTTTCACTGCTTTATACTCTCTCCAATTTGTCCACATCCTTTCTGTAGTGGGGGACTCAAAACTGAACACAATACTCCAGATTCGGCCTCACGCATGGTGAATAGAAAGGAATAATCACTTCCCTTGATCTGCTGGCAACACTCGTACCAATATGGCTCAGTAGGCCATTAGCCTTCTTGGCAATAAGGGCTCATATCTATCTTATTGTCCACTGTAAGCTCATTTTCTGCAGAGCTGCTGCCCAGCAAGTCAGCCCCCAGCCTGTACTCGTGCATGGGATTGTTCTGTTGTAAGCGCAGGACTTTGCACTTGTCCTTATTGAACCTCATGAGATTTCTTTTGGCCCAATCCTCCAATTTGTCTCGGTCTCTCTGAATCCTAGCCCTATCCTCCAGCATATCTACTACTCCTCCCAGAAAATTAATTCTTAGAGAGATCACAGAACAACTATAAGCTCTTTTAAGTGACAGATAGAGATACAAACTTTCAGAAAGTGCATTCCATCCCATCTTCCAGATCGCTGATGAGGATACTGAACAAAACTGGCCCCAGGATCAACCACTGGGACATTCCATTTGCTACTGGTTGACAACTAGACTTTGAGCCATTGACTTTTGTGTTTCACTGGTATATACTTTCTCTATTTTGTCCACATCCTTTCTGTAGTGGGGGACCCAAAATCGAATATAATACTCCAGATTCGGCTTCACCCGTGCCCTCTGAGCCTGAAGATCCAGCCAGATACATGCAGGTATTTTTCTCTGAGGATATGTTTTCAACTAGCAATAACCGCGCCTTCGGTTAACCTCATTGGCTATGATACTTACTAATATCTGTTATGTAGCCTAGCCAATCTCGGAAAAATAAACTGAAGGTAGCAGCTTCAAGTGAGTAGACAACTCTGGACAAGTGGTACTTTTTATAGGATTGAAGCTAAATTTGTAAAACATTGTTTACAGTAAAAAAAAAAAATCTATTGGCTATTTTTGAACAGAGAGCAAACTACTGAATACAATACTGAAAATACTCTGCCATCAATTTGCTTTTTAAAAACATCATTCATACCTTGGGAACTCCTGCTCCAAACATGCTTATATAGCTGTTGATCATCTTGAACACAAAACCACGATCCATAAATGTAAAACAGCGCTGAGGAAAAAAACAAACAAACAGTTATGGCTAAAACAAGCATCACAGGAGAAGATTCATTAGCACAACCTGTCTGAGAAACATGTTGCTCTGGCAATGTATAGTGTCTATGGAACTGGCTTAACTGATTGGTAAAATCAGTTTTCATCTGTCTGCAATGAAAAGCAGCCAGAGTACATTGGTGAATCTGGCACACTGTAATGATTTAAAAGAACAGTACAGATATATAGGTTAGATATTTTGTTTTTAATATGGCTATGGCCTGAAACTACCTTCACTCTGGATGGTTAATAAGTGGGTTATCTAATGAAAAGGAACACTGACACATATTGTACATTCAATAAGTAGGGGTACACATAAAGCAAGATGACTGAATCTTCCCTTCAACAATAAAGCCATAATTCTTGAAGAATCAATTCAGCCAAACAGCTCTCTGAGTATGGACTATGTTATCTTTCTGGAAACATGTCATTACATTATGATGAGGACAGCATTCTTGGTGACTGATGAGGCTAAATGGCTTGAAGAGGTAAAGGTTATTGTACCACTCAATTCTATAGCTGCTGACACTTTTCAGAAGGGTGGGAGAGTCTTGCAGTATCATCCTGCTGTATAAGCACTGCAGTGCTAGACCTCCTATCCAAAAGGTAACAGATGCTCTTGAACTGTACAGCAGAAGCAAACACCTAAATGCTCAGTACATGGCACAGAAATTGGACTGCTGTAAGCTTTGGGTCCAGACTATTTCAGTAGCCTAAAGATTTTATTTTGGTAAACCAAATTATATAAAGAGGACCTGATACCTCATCCCATTGTAGAACATAGCTTTATCCCTTGTATAAACTTATAACATGTAAAGACAACATGCAAAACTACAAAACTAACACCATGAAATACTAGCAACCTTGCAATAGCACAGGTAGAGAATCAAGCCAATGTAACTCTCCAAATTACATAATGCATTGGATAATCACAAAACATAATAGATAAATCTACAGCAGATAAGGTTTTCATACTACAACAGAAGGGATTTATCATTGGTTGAGTGAAGTGTGCCAAGAGGGAATTACACCTCTGTACAGTTGGTTTTCTTGATAAAATGTTCCTATATATTTTCCTCAGAAGCTGTGTTGCAATCTGTTACAAGAAGATTCACCCTGATCCTCTTACCACTATTTTCAGCATACACTGTACATGGCAGTCTATGTATGGGTCACAAGATTTTTTTATCATTCCTGTTCTCAGCTATTCAGATGTGGAACAGGCCACACTTTTTCCAGTTGTTAATTCTTTCACATCCTGTACTTAAATCAGAGAATAAGGATGTCCAACAATTGAGGGATATGAGGGGAAAATAAAAAAAGACAATCTTAGCACTACTCTTATTCCATCAAGGAGTTATATAGAGAAAAAAATGTAGGCATATTTTGTTCTATCAAGTAAATAAAAGAGAGCTCAGAGCATTTGATTCTTTCCAAATCCCACCTTATATGCAAAAGGTTACTGACATTCAAACAACAGTGAGAAAAAAAAGCATAAAAAACTACATATTATTGATTTACATACTGCTTCACTTAGCTGGCACAGGCAATAGACTATGGGTAAAACTATTGTAAGTGCTTCAGTTAGGTCCTTTATTCCCTAAATCAGTAAGTTTGGTTCTTCTTAACCCACTTAAGTGCTTTTGCAAATCCAGTTAGAGATCAAATTTTTAGAGGTATATAGGTGCCTAAAAGATGCACTTATTCAGATTTCCAAAAGCACGTATGGGTGGATCACCTCTTCATTTTAATGGTGCCTTTTGACAACACTTAGGATTTTTTGAAAACAAGAATTAGGTTCCCAAGTCAGTTAGGCACTTTTGAGACTGTTATGTTGTGCTTGTGGCTGCCACCATTTTAGTTTCACCTACAAAACTGATGAATGACTGTAACAGCAATAACCATTGCTGCACTGTGAAACTCTCCCCGCAGTAATTTGTTACAGTAATATAATAGCACATCCTGAGACAGCAGCTTTACTTGACTGTTACAAGTAGCTTACAAAACACCAGCAATATGTTTACACAGGTACCTGAAAACTGTTTCACATTATTATTCTTATATATGTCTAGTGAGTTTGTATTCCAGTCACACCTACCTATATGGTAGGTCAAGAAACCATGTTAGATTGATTTTGTAATAGTGGTTTCAGCAGACTTTTCTTTCATAGTTACATTATCCCTGTACAATAATATGTGCTAACTTGATCCCAATTTCTAGATAAATATATATGAACTGCAATTTTTTCAGAAGATTTATTTACAGCTATTGGATTCCCACAGACCTAGTAGCAGATATAAGAAACAACTGTACTATAAATCAATATTGATTCGGTAAACTCAGTTATCATTCATGTAGGGTTTTTTTTAACTTATAGAGTTTCATTTCCTTGAGTCTGCATTATATATGGCTGATAATGTGCATGCTATAGCAATGCAACATCTTACCTTGAGAAATCTGGCAACACTGTGGTTTGCATTTCTGGTTTCTTCAAGAGCATCTCTGTGTTTCCAAACAACATGGTCTGCCAAGTTCATTATAAGTGTGTCCAGTTCAGTTTGGAATGATTCTGGAAATCTCTGAATTCGAGGAACCTAAGCAAAATATAGAAGTGTGTTAGTTATTAAATCTCAAAGTACTTTTACTCCATTTCTGTTGTATTTCCATTCTATTCCAGTTTTACACTGGGAAGGCTTCACTGAGATCATTGGAGTGTTTTTGGGGTGGGGAGCAGATGACCATGAAGGTGACTGCAGCTTGGCATGGGGCAGCATTAGCTTGCTGGGGAGTGGTGTTTTGGGAGTCCCCCATAATGCTCCAGCATTCCAGCATGTTCTCTGGGCTGGATGGGGCTCTCCGCTCCACAGCAGGGCTGTCCCCTCCCCTCTGCTTCCTGGCTGGAGCTCACCACAGACTTGCAGGCACAGCAAGGTCTGCTGGCCTCCCCATGCTCCCTTCTTCTCCCCTTCTCACCACTTGCTGCTTAAGCAGAGATCCCTTCCTCCTCTCTCTAACAACATGGACTGTAGCTAGCATGTGGTATGCTAGCTAATGCTGTGTAAGGCTCTGGCAGAGACTGCAGACACAGCAAGGTCTGCCTGGCTTCCCCCTGCTCTCCCCTCCTACCACCCATCACTGCTCAAGCAGGAAATCCCCCTCTCCCTCCCTTCCTCCCATCTCCCACAGTATGAATCCTAGCCCTATGGACCCTAGGTATGTGGTATGCTAGCTAATGCTGAGGTGTGTCTCTCTCCAATTTCACTGGGATAGGCAGATAGAACAGTGACCACTTAGGGCATTTAAAGCTAATCAACAGGTAACCCTGGTAAGCTGTTTAAGAAGTTTGAAGTAATAAAGAGAAACTATTGCTTTGCTAATGGGGTGATACAGACTGTTATCAGCCCCCGGGCTGGCTTGCTCACCTGTCAGTTTTCTGCAGACAGTATGATGAAGCAGGGAGGAGACTGAAAAGCTCCATATCATCAACAGTGCATTCACTACCCCTCCTGCCCTCCCTTGCCTCACAGTGGCAATATTCTCACCCCTTGAGTAGCTAGCATGGAAAAGCTTAAGACCATGCAGGCAGACATCCCTAATAAGAGAGTCCTGTTGGGGGCTCGCCACACCCCCTTCAGCTCAGTCCTGGAAGGAAAGGCAGGGATGTTCTAGTGCCCCCCATCTTCTAGCCTGAACCACTGCAGACATGTACCTGGATTTCCTCAGTGAAGAGAGAATGTCTGTCCTGTTTCAAACCAGTTCAGCCTAGCCAGGTTAGACTAACCTGCAAAGACTAAATCAATTCAGGCTCACACTTTTTGAATGTCTGTCCCTAGCCTTTATGATTAAATATACTTGGGTATACACTGATTTACCTGTATCCTGCTTGTATCAACCAAGTGCTGGGCCATTGATTTTAAAATAATTGTCAGGAAGAACCAGGAGTGCTGTTAAAAAAAGTTTAAAATTGAAGTCACATAATAATATCAGCTTTAAATAATGAATTGTTTTCTGATATTTTCAACTCAACATTCTTCCCCATTGGAATGGTCTGTGTTCCTCACTTGTGCATAATGACAACATTTTCGCTACAATCAAATTAAAGTAGTTGACATTTAGCTATTAAGTATTTAAGTCACTTGTGCAATGGTACATTTGTCCTGGAATAAACTACTTTAACCCATGATCATTCAGACATCCATGTCCATTGTCTCGGGACAGAATTTAAAAAAAGGTTCACAGAATAAGAAGTACTAACAATTTACGCCAAGATGTTGCAAATGTGTTAAAATAGCTATCTTGAGATTGCATCACTGAATCAATAGCAAGAAAGCAGCAGTGAATTTAGCTGCTCACTAAATCCTGATTAAATGAGGGCTGGACCCAATGATTTTGTGAGGTCCCTTCTAGCCCTACTGTCTAATGTCTATGAAATGGTGATATGTGTACCTATCCCAGGACATTTTTGTTTCAAGACAAACACAGGCACACCCTGTCCGGGTACAAATGCAATGTCTGTTCCTAGCCTTGGGAACTTATCCTTTATGAAGCTAAGCAACTTCAATTCTGTTTGACTTCATTTGGGAACAGAAGCAATTTAACACCTTACTGAATTAGGCACTTGGCAATTGTGATCTCTTCCTTATTAGAAATAAATAGTAAATAAATTATTACTTTAATTCATAACAATGTCTGCGGTAATTCAAGTCTAGTTTACAAATTGATATGGCAGAAATACATGAAACATAACAAATGTAGAATCATCTCAACAGAGAGGTTCAAGTCTGAATGTACATATGGAGAATCAAATACTGGTGGGAGAACAATGAAAGCTTCTATGAGATGGTACTACGGGTTGGAAGACTTCAATCTCTATAGCTTTTAATTGAAATAAAAGGACTTTTAAAATTTATAAGAGGAGTTAACATGGATAAGCACCTTAAAAAACATGTTGACTATGAATATAGCAAAAACTGCCCACAAGTCTAAACAGTGGGAATTTAATTTCCTGCATCAAATGTGCACTAATGGCCAGTTTCTCCCATATTTCCTGAAAGTCCTGCCACTCTAGTAGTAGATAGGAGCTGGAAACCAGAAGGATCTGATAAATGAGAATTTCCTTGCTCCATGGGAAGTCCTCAGCTGTTCTAAAGTTGGTATAGATAGCTCTTAAGCCAGTTTAGTTCCCTCCTAGATATGGCATAGAGGGCAGGCCAAGTTTGGTATATATGCTGTAGTTTTATGATGAGTTAGTTAAATAAATAAACTAACAGCTTTTAATACTTATCAAAACAATTATGATGATTGATAATTATCATCTAATAGTAACAGTATTAAAATTAAGTGTTCAATATTCACTAGACTACATATTCTATTTTACTTGCAAAGAAATATACAAGATGAGATTCCTGACACTTCTTGTGAGGTTAAAAAATCATAACATGTTAAAAATTAACATTTTAATTCTCATTGAATTATGGAAGAATGATATTTCTTACAGTGGCTGAGCAACAACAGAAAAGAAATCCAGGAGGAGGAATTATACCATGTAAAGCCACTGTATACTGTGTAATGGGTTATGCTGAGAATTTGCATGACAACAAAGAAAGCCTGATAAAGCTGTTGGATCATTATGGACTTTGATATGTGCCAAGTGCATAGGGAAAAGAGCAAGGGAAGCTGAAGTGGAAAAATGTGAGAGCAATCATGAAATATACTAGTGCTTAAATCTGCATTATTCACCTTTAAGACATGTTTCACTGTTAATTGGTCATTTGATTTCAAAAGGCCAGTCATATTCTTGGCTAGCTCCTCGTGAACAGTTCTTTCTTCGGATGACTTGGTTCTGAACACGTACTAAAGAAAAATCAATAAGAGTAATGTAAAAATGTATAGAAGTCCAACCAAGAGTAGGTAGAGCATAAATAATACACCTTGTAAGAACAGCTGATTTTTTCAGTAGTGCTGATTTTGGACTGTTGAGATACCTTGACTGAAAACATGAATTCATACAAATTCACCTAAGAACAATGGTACAACACTTCTCCTTTACTGATCCTGAGTTTTTAATGGAACTCCCCATTAAATTCAACTGGATTTGAATCAAAAGGAATTTCTGCTTAAAATCCTTGGTGCTTAGGCCATTTATCAAATTTGGGTATCAGAATTTCTTTTGAATTTACTTCTAAGCCTGAATTCACTTCTAACCAGGAAAGAGAGAACAATAAATAAGGAAGTAAGGAGGGTTTTCACCCACCTAGTCAGGGCCACCTTTTCCCTTGTTCCTTTCTTCCAATGGTAACTGCTGACTTGATAGGAACTCTTCATCCTGAAAGGGGTAGAGTACCCACTATAATGGAGAGAAGGGGAATAGCATCCTCTTCCAGAGATCATAGCCCAAGGATCAGAATTCCTCTGCTAGACTCCTCATGGATATAAATCTACTACCAGTTTTCTTCCCCGACCTATTTCTTACTAATGTTTTGGTGACTGGATCTATTACTTCCTCACAGAGACAAGGGCAGCTTAACTATGTTGACAAATTAAAAAAACCTTATTTTGAAAGTGTACTAAATAGAAGTACTAGGTTGTATAAAACAAATGGTATATTCAAGTACTATTCCTATCAATATGCAGCCTTTTCCAAAGCAGACATTCACAAGATTAACCAGCATGTGTTCTTTAAGTGGACCTTTTCATTTCCTTGTTCATTTATTTGCACCTGTATGATCCCCATTACTAAATGAATGCCTCACAATTTTAAGGTAGACAAGGTTCTTTGGGTAAATCCAATATCTTTTATTAGACCAATTTTAATCACAAACTTAATGTGCTTTTCTTCACCAAACCCTCTGAGATGTAGGGGAGCACTATGTCCTGTGCAAACTGAAGGAAAGAGATTCTATGGGTCAGGTTTTCAAAGCTATTTAACTGCTAAGGATGCACATGGTGCTTCCTGGGATTTTCAGACATGGTTTAGCAGCCTAAGCACTCAATGGCTTTTTTGAAAATGTTACTAGGTGTACATCTGCATCTTTAGGGACCTTTGAAAATCCAGTCCTATGTGACTCACTTAGGGTCACAGAGGAAGTTCAGGACAGCTGTTCTCCCAAGTCCTAGGCTAGGAAATGAAGAACTGCAATAAGTTCAAGAATCAGTTACTAAATTAATGTAACCAATGAGTATAAGCATACTTGTAGCTTGGGTTACATTATCCTCAAAAGCAATACCAATCCTCTTGTGCATGCACTAATGTTTAGCCATAAGTTTGTTTTAACTGCTGCTGAAGCATAAAGCAGCAGTAGCTGCCTTTGGCTTTTCAACAGAACATAATTAGAGAGATGAGTAACACAACGTTTCAAACCATTGTGTTCTTAAGTAACCTAAATAGACAAGGAGTGTACCCTTTGAACACAAAGTTACTTAAAATTTAAACCAGTTAACTAAAAATTAAATTCAAATCATGACTTGCAAAGATATAAAATACAAAGGAATTTTGTACGTTATGGAAATTACTTTAGTAGTGTTTAGCTTGAATAAACTTGTGTCATACAGTAATTATTGTACCCATGAAGACTGGAGTGTTAGTTAATGGCACGTATTTGTTTCCATCATGGTTTCATTTGCCCTGACGGACAGTTTTTTATCTTTTAGGTTGGCATTTGCTAGGTTCTATGAAACCCTCTCTTGTTTTGGAATGAATCAGCACACTATTACTAGTTCATGCATGTGTCATTCATGATTAATTTCCATAACTAGTTGAATTGTATTAATTTCCCTTATCTCACTTCTGGCATGTTCTGTATTTACTCTTACTATCTCATGAATGTGAGAAAGACAAGAGACAAGAACAAAGAGGTAAAACAATTTTAAATTTTAGTTTTCTCAAACAATAGCTACGATAGATTCCCCTTTGTGCTGTTACTCTACAAGAAGTGACCAAATAAACTAGATACAAAAATAAGGTATATTAAATTATTAAATTAAATTATTTAAGCAATGATATCCCCTCAGTTGATTCAACTAAAGTACCAAGTGATGATTCATCTAATACTGTATATTTATATATTTTCCAAAAGCCAAGAACTTCTCTTGCCTATCCTTGTTTATCAGGACTGTTGTCAAAACAGTATCAATGGTTACACCATCCTTCGCTTTATAGGGTGTGCGTCTATCAAAAGCTTCTCAATTTATAAGATTTTCCCCTCAGATAGACTATTTATATTATTTATTTAGGTGCTTGCCGGCCTGTACCTTTATTTGCTTTATTTGGGTGAACTCAATTGATAACAGTAGAGTAAAGATAATGTAAGGCCACCATACCTTTGATTTTCCAAACATCATCTAAGTTCATTATAAGTTTGATCAATAAGATCAAAATAGCCTGTTTTGCAAAGGCATATATGCACATAAAAATGAGAACGAAGTGGAAAATACAAGTGAGCAGTGCACAATTATGAAAACATGAAAGGATTCATAGAAGAAGGTAAAGTTCTACTTATATCCAAAGCAGGTACAGCTATATGATAACTTGAAAAATAAAAATATGCCCTGAGGAAACAAAAGAAAACTAAGACTACAAAGTAGGAAAATGTACCAAAGAAAAGCATCCAGGAACATCTCCATAAAAATTTACCATTTGATTTAATTTGGCCATTTGTAATATTCCAAACAACATATAAGAAACATGTCATGCAAATATACACAGCCCATCAATACAATGCAATAAAACTCAATACAGTTTAGGCAAACGTAGCAAAATATGCTACTGAACAATACATAAATCAATCTGTGTTAGGTACTTATCAGACCACCATGCCTACAGTATCTGGGATCCACAGCCTTTTATGTATTATTTTTCACTCTGCTAAACAGGGAAGTACTGTTATCCCTGTCTTGCAAATGAGGACCAAGGCAGAAAGAAACCATAGTTGTCACAGAAGGTAGTAGTAGTGCAGCGAATTCAACTCAGTTTTCACTGGCCCAGCTTGCTGCCTTTATCACTAGACCCTGCAACCTGACAAGGTAGGAGAAAGCAATCCAGATACTGGGGAAACTACAAAAAGTGTCATAAGAGAAAGCAGAAAGAACATACAACTCTGAGGAGATAATGAAAGGCCTTTGGCTATTTCATACCTTTACATAAGAATGGACACAATGTTCTAGTTGTTCTTCATGACACTTGGCAACAATGTCCGTGAGAACCCTGAAAAATAAAGGTATTGAGCCATCAAGCAGCACAAGAAAGAACATCATTTTAATTTTATTACATTACAGTGATTCAAAATTACCCATTGAAGGTTTAATTCAAACAATTATTAGCACATCAGCAAACTTTGGCACAAGCCACAGGTGCTTCATACAGGTGCAGCAGCATGGATCACCATGTTTTATTAGTACCTTCATCTAAAACGTTACTGTAATTCCAACAAAATAAACTCAGTTACAAGTGTAACAGTTCAGATGCTGATGCCATTACATTATTGGAAGGTGAAATCTTTGGAGGACATTTCAAAGGGCATTCAAGAATCCACCAATACAGCAAACCAGGCTGCTCCAAATGTGTTGGAAAACCACTACTAGTAATTATCCAATGTGTTCAGTATACTGAATGGATATTTCAGCAGGATTCACTGTAGCTATTTTGCCAAGTTTAAAAAATGGTCTGCCTGTATGTTGCAAAAAAAGGAAAAATGGGTTATTTCAGCAGCTCACAAATTTTGAAAGCTAGCACATCACATCCCATATCGAAATGCTTGTGTTGTAATAGCTTTGTCATCTTAAACAGTAAAATTAAAAATGTACACAGGTTAGGTAAACCAACCTGACTGTGATCTACAGACAAGTGTTATTCATGTCACAGTTGATAACAGTCAGCTTATAGGCTTGAATGCTTTCTGTTAACAGCCTTCTAGTTCTTTAAGTCTGATGTTTTGCAAACAGTGTTTCATTTATTATTACTACTATTTTTATTAAAGGGACCGGTGCTTTTTGGAAAAAAAAGATCAAGTTCTTCACCAAAGCTCTGATCTTTATGGTCATTTTGGAGGAGTCAAGATAGAAATGACTGCATGACTAAACTGCAAGCATAACGAAGACAAAAGAGAAAAGATGCGTTTTTTCACACGCATGAACAATTCTGAGCTCATCTTCTTTGGTTTCTTTCTTTTAATTTACTCAATGCAAGCTACTTCACACTATTCAAAACAAAAAACTACATGCACACATGTATTGGACAAAACAACCAATGGCAAGCATAGTGATTTGCGAGTGCACAGATGCACATGTTCCTGTTGACATCAACAATGTTACTATAAAACTGGTATGCAGAAAAGGAGGAAAACACTGAGAAGCCACTTTTTTCCATGTGAGGAGGGACACTAACATTTGAGCATAAACCTAGGGCATGCTTTCATTTTTCAGCACAATCATTATGCTACTTTGTTTTCTTCTAATACAATTCTCTAGTCCTCCACAATTAACATTTAAAATCTGGCTTGGGACAAAAGTGTCTACTGTGCTACTTGGAACTATTCTTAATTCATTGATTAAGCAGAAATGGGGTTCATAGAAAAAGTTCTGATTGAC
This sequence comes from Caiman crocodilus, assembly GCA_030014935.1. Classification (NCBI taxonomy): domain Eukaryota; kingdom Metazoa; phylum Chordata; order Crocodylia; family Alligatoridae; genus Caiman; species Caiman crocodilus. Next base: position 36,082,841 of record JAGPOW010001918.1, on the reverse strand, counting down.
AGCTTTTCCTAACAAACTGAGTCCACCATCCTTGGGATGAACAAGCTCTCCACTAGTCTGGGGAATGACATAGCTAAGATCATTCCAGTCATCATTTCTGGTGTATGGTGATGTGGCATCTGATTCTGCAAGGTGTTGAGAACCCTTGCTGAAGTGCCAAATTCCCTAGCTGCCATTAAAGTGAACTTAAGGAGTCTCACATCATTACTCTGAAATCTGGTAATGAGTTTCTCTCTCCATTGATTCTGAAAAGTAGCCTGTATAAAGAGACAAATATCTTGAAAATTCAATTGCTAATAGCTAAACTGTATGCGTGCTTCCTGCTGGTTACCACAGTAGATTTAACTGCTAGGGTAAATGACAACAAAGTGAACATTAGGCTAAGACAAAATGTAGTGTGTGTTTTTATTTTTCTGTGTATACATTGGTAATTACTTTGTGGCAGGACACTTCTGGGTGCCTGCCATTTTAAGGGCTGGAGCAGGTAGTCTGCAGGTGCAGGCCAGCCCTGATGAGCAGCCATTTTAGGTTTTAGGCTCACAGGGCAGAGATAGCAATTTGCTGCTAGCTGCCAAGAAAGTAACATCAGGCTGAGCTGCTCCTTGTAACATCTTGGAGGTAAGGACAGGAACTATGGGGGCAGCAACAGCATCCTGGTCCAAGGTATGACTTGAAACTGCTGTGGATGGGTGGCCTGGTGAGGCTGCTCGTGGTGGAACAGTCCCCCAGAAATACCAGGTCAGCTACTTCCTTGGTGAAAGGTGGGTAGGGGGGCTTTAAAACCCCAGCTCCCACAACTGTTGTTGGAAGAGGCCTGAGAAGGTGGACCTATATAAGAGGGAGTGGGCTAGCTACTCAGAAACCTGACCCAAGGTAGCCTCAACTAGGCAATGCTGAGGCCAGGACTAGAGGGGCCAAAAGAGCCAGAATGCTCACCGCAAAGGATGCCCACAGCCAGGGGGCCTGGGGTTCTGACTGGCCTAGAGGTGAGGCCAGGGCCTGTGAGGCCAAAAGTCCCAGAGAGGGGCTACTGCTGAGTGGGAGAAGAGTGCAGGGAGTTTAGCAGCCCAGAATAGGGGCGGAGCAGACCACCTGATCAGGTTGGGGTGGAGACTAGAATGTTATGGGGCCCAGTGCAGGGCTGGAGCCATTAAGAATTTATGATGCCATCTGCAAGGCATGGGCCATGGTGTATGGTGTGGTATGGAGTGGTGGATAGTCCCCCCTGGCATCAAGGCATTATAATGGGCAACCTCCCATTTAAAACATTAGTTTATTAAACCAGCAGGTCGTGGCAGATGAGACTGAGCAGACTGGCTTGTGTAGATAGGTGGGCGGGTAAAGGTTGAAACCTGGCCCTGAGCTTGCCCCCTGTCACATACTTTATTTTCCCCTTAAGATTTTTCTGATTTCTGGGTTATTATTAATAATAAAGATACTTTAATTAGGCATTTCCTGAAGCTTATAGTCACTAAGTGAATAACTGCAACTGACTTAACTTATTGGATAATACTTTCCTGTTCTGTCATTTCATAAATACTTTCATTAGAAACTGTCCAGAACGGGGAGATCTGACTCTCTTGGTGACAGACTTGATCATACTACATGCTGAAGTGCACTTCCTAAATGAAGTCAAAGTTGATGATACTCAATACTGTTCAAGGATTACCTAGTACTTCAGAGGGTTGTCAACTGATTTGCAAGTGCTACTTGTAGAGGGACAATAGTTCTGTGAAGGTATAAATAGATATCACCAAAAGAAGAGGATCAGCTGTGCCAGGAGGTGCCAGCTGATATGTCTCACTGGATGAAACACACATTGCTCATTTTCTTTCCTGTTGACTCTATGGAATAAGGGGCAATGTGCTCCTTGCTTGTAGAGACACATCCTGGGGAATCTCCAGGGCACATCTTTGTAAACAAGGAAAGCTGACTCTGGTATGGTTCCAGGGAATCCCAAATGGGGAAACCCAGGCAGGCACTCCTAGGGTGTTGAGGACCCATTCTGGCACGCTCCAGGAATGGAGATTCCCAGGGCACACAGGATGAGGCCCTTGAAACCTGGGAGCACTTGCCCAGGGCAGCTGGAGAACACAGGTAGCTAGCTCCAGGCTGCCTGCATTCTCCTGCCTTAAAGCAAACATGTCAGATGCAAAATAGAAGCACAAATTTGGGGGCATGAATATCTGTTTGCTTGCCTTTTGTGCTGCCATAAACAATTTTATTGTGGCACAGAGGTGAACTCTTCTCCCTTAGTGTTATAAGTGTAATTTGCCAGTGATGTGATGTTATACCAAGAAGTTTTACTCTAATGTAACTCTCAGACTTGAATGCTGAACTCTGCATTATCTTAGCAGTCAGACATTTTCAAGAGGCTGAACTCATCTTGTTTTAAAATCAAAATTTCAAGTGTAGCTTTGTTAAAAGGACTTTCTGGATTATTTGCCCTCTGTGATGGATTTGCCCCCAGTTCTAATAAAGATAAAACATTTTTGGTTACCTGGTCACAGCAGTTTTAACCTCATCCACATCATTTTGTACCAGAACTGAGAAGAGTTGATTCAAGATCACAGGAAGAAAATTCATAATTGCATGGATCTTCTCAATTTTCAGCAAATTCTGTAAGAGACACAAAGCAGAGTAATGGGATTTATTTTTGTATGTCACCATGCAGGTAGTCCTGGTTCTCCACTTTGTTATATAGATTTCACCAACAGATATTTAAAATGGAATCAATGGTGTTATGATGACATAAAACCAGAATTAAAAAAAGGAGAATTTTCTCCCTGACCAGATTTGTTTAAAATATAAATCTGTACATTCCATTGGGATCAAATTTGTTTTTCTATTTCAGAGTTTCATTGTGGATAAAACAGCTATGACCAAGTCAAAATCACTCTGGTTAAAAATATGTGCACTCTAGTGTCTAGACTAACTAGACTTTGACACTCCATTATCTTTTACTGGTAAGAGAGTAAATTGAGCTATTAATTAAAAATAAAAGAGTTCTAATGAATTTAGCTCTGTGTTTTGATCACTTAGTTATTCATAATCATTATTCATTGTTTCAAAAGTACTGGTGACTCATAAATAGAAACCCAGTATTTTTCTGCTGAGGGCTTGGTTATGAACTGTTAAATTTGAACATTTATAATCTATTATTTATATCAGGATTGGTTACCTAACTCGCACAATAAAATATTTTCTTCTTGATTAAATGATTGAAATGCATTAACGAAGCAAAGAACAAGCAGCAAGTAGTAAACAGTATGCTTCAAATATTGTGAATGATTAATCACCCATCCCAATATTGATAAAATTTGGAGGCTGTACAAATATTTTCTCAAAGGTTCAGTAGCTTTCTGAATTCTCACAAATAAAGAGGATAATATAGCTGGTGGAAGCTGGGACATCTGTTTATGGAAATGTTCATTAATCTTGTATACTAAATCAACTAGCACTAATTGATACCACTTAAAAGTCAAATATATCACTTTCAGGTACAGTCACATATATTAAACAAAATTAGCAGCTATCTTTAAAAGTTGTCCAGAAAGCCACCATTACAGCAAAATTATATTTTGCTGAACCTGTTAATAAAATCAGCTAAATTATGTTCAAGTATGAAAATTTAGCGATGAAAAAGGAATCCAGCACTATAATTTATGAACCTTGACATTACTATAAGTTGTCACAGACTATTATTAAAGTAGTATAATATATTTCATAATTGCAATTCAGTATTTTAGTTCATCCTTTCCTCTGAGACTGCAGGTTCTTTACTAGATGCATTCATATGCATCATGCTGGTTGCATATTATAAGGTTGACTCCTCTGCTTTGCTACCTTTACTATAATACAGCACAGCTGTCACCCATTCATTTTCAGATTTCATAAAGGATACATTGTAGGGCATGCATCAATTCAAGAACATAAGCAGAAATGAGATCTATATTTTGATCCAGACAGGAAGGGATTATATCATCTCCATTTCTTGCCACATAAATAGGAAATAAGGCAAATTCAGAGAGCACTAGAATTTCACACTTAAATTTTATTTACCTACTTCAGCCTACTTTACCTTACAGGAGATGATAAAGTTTGAGGTAGGAGGGTTGGAGAGATCCTTTTCTCTTTTTTGGCACTGCTGGAAAAAGTTATTCAGATATGGATCCTAAAATGGTAAACATTATATCAAAGTTAATAGATATTGTAGCACGGACTGAAAATCAGATGTGTAAGAGTGGATGGGTTATAGAAAGTTTATTTAGTATCATATAGGACTCTTAACATGTCAGAGTGACAGGAATCAGATGTAGAAAAGAATGATAAGGGATAGACCACTGAGTCTGCCCACCTGCTAGTACAAGCATTGCTTTTTATAGTATGTTTCGTAGAACTAGTCTAATGTATTTTAAGAGTTTTGAGCAATAAAGCTTTTCCACAGTTGATGACATTTGAATGTTAGAACATTTTTATCTGATATTCAACTTCAATTTTCCCTTTCTTAATTTCTGGTTGTTTCATCCTATATCATCTTGAATAATTCTTCACTTGTAAGAAAAGGAGTATTTTTGGTCTACCTCCTTATCCCTCTCACATTCAAAAGATCTTTAGAAGCATAGATTTGGATAAGGTATGAATGAGATGTATTAAGAGCATTTGCCTGAATTTTTTTTATAATTCTCATTTCTGATAATTAGGTAAAGATGGCCAAAAGAAAATTCAAACTCACCTGAGTATTTACCGTTGATACAACAAATGAAGACACTTTGAAAAGTGGCTTGCCACTGTCTACCCACTTTATGTCACTTGCACAGTGCTGTAAAAAATATTCTCCAATTATTTCCACGCTTGTTCAGTTCAACATTGTCACTTTTTGCTGCACTGTTGCGAATGCTGAGGCTTGTGCGGTGCTGTAGGCTACACTACTTTAAATACTCAAAAATGGGTTACTGTGCCAGCAGTCACAGTGGTACCACGCAGTCTTATTAGGGCCAAATGAAACAGAATATTATCCATGGAGCTGTTCTGTTCTCACTGGGTGAATCTATATGTGCAATTAGGCTGATGTGATAAACTGTGGTGCAGCTTGCGCCAGAGTCAGCTGCTCCCAGGCACAGTGTTTACATGTGAGCCTGTGACAGTAGCCCATTGAGTCAGGGCAGAGCAGCCTTGGGCTGGCAAGGGGCCCGGGGGTCAGCCTCAGGGTCCAGGTGGCAGTGGAGGGCAGAAGAAGGGTTGGCTGGGGCACAAGGTGCTACAGTGTGGTGTTAGCTGGCAGGCAGCCCCCCACACTGTAGTACCCTTGTGCCCCATTCAGCCCCGTCACAGTCTACATGCGTGTCCCCAACAGTACTATCCTACAGCAGAGTTAATTAATTTACTGCACCCTAACGTGGGCTCATGTATAGACCATGACACTTTACTGCAAAACTAATTAGTTAACTCCTTAGTAGAGAGCACATGTAGATGTACCCACTATGCAGAGTGAGTGCAAGGGAGCAAAAACTGCTGGAAGTTCCTCTGCTGAGTATTCTTAACTGGGAATCCTTGTCCCACTCCATAGATCTGGGGGCTCACAGTAATCAGACTTTGTAGAAAATCAGGTTTAAAATTGTAGAAAGGGCCACTCTTTGTTATGTTGCCTTCAAGAGCTTTGGAGATATTAAATTACTTAGGTGAGATAAATCCAAGCACACTTCTATAAGCAGCAAAATTTGGCCCATGACTTTGTGTTATGTATACTAGTTTAATTCATGAGAGATATACATGTAAAGACTCTAAACAGCAGGGGCCAGTTTATTATTTACACCAAGCCCCCTTTATGTTGCCAGAGAGGTATACATGAGAATGTGGTCCTACTGTTTTAAACTGCATGCAACTTCTAGCTTTCTATTCCATTGAAAATGCAAATATTACTTAATACCTTTCCACTTGCAGGATCTTGAAGGCTTAAGTAACTGGGAGGCAAACTGGCTGCCACTGGAATGTTATGTTCTTGAGAAGCTAACTGGGCATCTTTCAATAAAGGAAGCCACGCGTATCCAACTGCACATAAAATCAAATCAATAAGACACTTAAAGCACAAGGACAAAATAAATAATAGCCACAAATAGAAATTATTAAATCCTTAAACCTTAGATGAACACATATCATTGTGTGTGTGTGTGTGTGTGT
>JAGPOW010001918.1:36030616-36073154 GCA_030014935.1 Caiman crocodilus | reverse complement strand
CTGAACAGGTTCAGGTCCCTCAGACGCTCCTTGTAAGGCCTATCCTGCTGCCCACATATCAATCTAGTGGCCCTCCTCTGGACCCTCTCAAGGCCATCCACATCCCTCTATAAAGTCTATGAAGGTAGGTTCTATATTCATCAAGCAAACATGTATCAGGTGGGTAACTGAGGCAACTACTAGTGCCCTCATCAATCTGGGGGCAGGATGAGAGATCCATTCTAAACCCACATCCCCTCAGAAGCTGAAGTACTAGCTACAGCCACTGCACACTGCTTATGTGCTGCATTCAGGCCCCTGGATACATAAAGGGATCCCATTTTGGGACTTACATGATATGGAGGGCCTTTTCTACTTTATGCTCTGCATCATAGAAAGAATAATATACTGAAAACATGTTCTAGAGCAAAATACAGATCCTAGCCATCAGTGCATGCACTCATGTTAGAGCACAGGATTGTTTATTAATAATAATCAAGTACTACAACAACATCCAAAATAATTTAGAAGGACCATCCTCTAAAATGTGATGAAAGAAATAGTGACATTTTCTATTATCCTGCATGCAAAATCTCTCTAGCTAATGCAATGTACACTCACTTGCATATAAGAACATTTAGAACCCTAGCAATTTTTGTTTTATGTTTCAAGTAAATATGTATTGCCAGAGAAACAGCTTCTAATCAGTGAAAGAGTATACTGACCTCATCATAGAAATCAGGATTCTGTGAATGATGCAGCACGGCGGTATAGGCTACTCTTGTAAATAACGGTCCTCCAGGTTTCCCATAAATACACTGTTAATAAAATCAGACTTCAATTCAATCGTTGAGGTTTGCTGATAATACTAATAACTGATCTTCAGCTATAGTTTGAAAGAAAAAAATTCTCTAAAAATGACTTTTCCTTAGATGCACAGTGCAGTCTCAGTCCTTTGAAGAGATTTCTAGGCATGGTGAAAACAATAACAACCAACTGACAGAATTGGTGGGAGATAGGCCAAAGATTCTTGATTACTGATTGGCAACAACTCTATTTTATTGATGGGGAAAATGATGTGCAAAGGTAACAAGCAGACAGTCTATCTATGGTAAACTGCATAGTTGAAAAGAAACCTGAGGTTCTTTGAAGTCTTGTGCCCTGTTGAGCTAAACAACTCTGTCTACTACAGGCTGACTTTGGAAACCTAATGCTGATGTTCTTATTGAAGTACCACAGTCATGCTAATGAGTGGTATAAGGCCAGCCAGTGGGCTAGAGAGAGCCTGGTGCCAGGATTGGGTAGTGGGGCCTGGTACTGCCCCCTCCCATTGGGATGTGCTCCAGGAGCCTGGCACTGCTCCAGTGTACCAGATTTGGATCCAAGTGCCTGGTACTGGGCTCCACCCATCCCCTGTATGTTGGGATTGGGCCCTAGGGCCTGGTGGCACTGCCACCTGGTCTTGTGTGCTGGGATTGGGCAACTCATGCAGCAGAAAAGGTTCAGGGCTCCCCATGTGTCTGGAAATTTGGGAACCGTGATACCACTTGCTTGCCACTAAATTTCTGGACTCAATGGTAACTCCACAGGCCAGAAGGCACAACACAGTGGGCTGGATCCAGCTTGCAGGCCAGGGGTTGAGCACCCTGCCCCAGTCCAGAGGTCAAAAATGGTTAACAAGAGTAGGCCAAAACAACCTAGTTTGGGTCCCAGGCCAGATAAAATGGCTTTGTAGGCCAGAAGTTACCCATCCTACCCTTGACGGTAAGGAAACTCTTAATTTAGATGCCTAAACTCCGGATTCAAAACAACAGAGGCTACTATTATCTTCCGTGGACATTGGATCAAGCCGTGCAACTTCTATGGCAGGCATAAAATAGCACATTCCGCTGTCATCAACTATGTAACTATGGTAATTTTTACTAGTTGAGAATCTGAATATGTCATAAACAGGAAATAAACTTGGATTTAGGTGTGGGATTTTCATCACTGAAGTTTGAAAACCCAGTTTTGCACTGTTAATATATATGCTCCTGGCTCTCTCTCTCCCCATGCCCTATAAAGTTATAAATTAAGCATGGCATGAAATGTTAAGTCTCACCTATCAGTTCTAATGGCAATGCCTGCTTTCTTAAAAATATCAATATTTTCCAAGGTTTTTAATTTTCTTCAGTCAGGAAACTAACACTGCAGAACTGGCATGGGCCTTTTTACATGTTATGCTGTGAGCCACACAAATGTTGATCAGTTTAGTGCTAACTTATAATCACACTTTCAATTTGAGTAGCACATCTGTAGGGAATGGCCACACCTTAATGGAACAGGAGCTCAGTTACAGTGGATCAAGAGATAATCCCATCCTGGAGTGGCATAACTTTGAGCTGCATAATAGGTGCTTTAAACCAGTTAAAGGTGTTAGTAGTTTTAAACCACTTAGTGGTTTATTGGTTTAAACCACTTAAAGGTGTTAGACAATCCAGAAGTTAAGAGCGGCAAGAGCTTGAACGTGTTACAAGGCCCTTATTCAGGTGCTGCAGTCAATATCTGGTATTAAAAAGGATCATTGTGAAAATGTAAAAGACTATATTTCAATATTCATTCTTTAAATGTATCAGATTACAATACCTTAACTGCTGGCTTTTATACATACACACACACACACTCTCTCTCTCTCTCTCTCTCTCTCAATACATTGTTCTTGGATGAGCTTTGACTTTGTTACCTTCAGTGGCTTGGCTCCTTCTTCATCTGAACTCTTAAACTCAATACACACTGTTATATTCCTTGCCTGCAATAGTAATGAATTAGACATTCAGACAGAAATCGTCAGCTCAAGAGTTTAAAGATAATCAAAAATAGTTTAAATATAACAGACTGTGTCAAAATCTGTAGAACATCCTGTGGACAGCAAGCCAACTTCTAAGAATCTTTACCTCCCAGAGAAATCATAGAAAATAAAAAAATGTGAAAAGAAGACCTTACAGGTTTAAAATTGGGCATTAACTGCACTGGACAGAAGCAGAGTGTAAAATGGCCACTGTATAGCCTCATCTGGTCTTTAATTCATATTCAGTCAAAATCAATATGCAAAATACTTCTCCAGTTTCATTTAATTTATGCATGTAACTAAAATGTATGTCCTTAGAGGACAAAATAGCTATTATGATAATACCTAATCTTTGAACTGTCTTCGTAGCCTAAAACAGCAGTCAGCAACATTTTTCAGCAACAGATTGGAATGGATCAGTTTGGGTCACAGGTGAGCCAGTGCTAGGACCCACCCACTGTTGCTGCTTCTCCGTTTCCACTTCTCTCCATTGCCCAGCTGGAGTGTGGCCCAGAAAAGCTCCTTGCTGCCCAGCTGCTGTGTGCCATGGAATAGATAAACCTGATGCTGCTGAGGCCCCAGCTCCAGGGGCTGGATCCAGCAGTTCTGCAGGCCAGAACTGGCCTGTAGACATTAGGTTGCTGACCCTGGGCCCAAAATTTTCTTTAATATCTAAAATAACTTCCAGGGAATTCTTTCTGTGTTTCAAGAGTCCATATAAAGAGGCAAAAAAGAGAAGAAGTTAATTCAGCAGTCTTCAGCTACCTTGAGTGGTCTTATTGATTTTGGTGAGACTATTCATGCTCTAAGCAAATATTCAACACTATTAATCATATTGAATCAAGTCCTTAAAATATTGCTTACTGTACCTTACTGAAGCATTTTTGGCTATCATACTTGAGATGTTTTGGATAGATATATATTTGGTTCTTATACACCCTATAAGGACGAGAATATTTTGTTGATTCTTGTACAAACTCCTCCACTTCCACTGTAGGCTGATGCTCCTTTATATCATTAAATGGCTTGATTGGAATAAAAGATGATGTTACACAATCTTGAAAAGAACAGAAAATAAAGTTGTTACATTTTATGTTCTTTTAAAACACTAAAAATAAGCCTTTACTATGAAATATCTAGATGCGAAGGACCGCATTAGTTTCAATCCCCTTTTCATCTATGTAGATCCACAGTAATCCCCGTGATTTATATTTAAGTAAATTCCTCTACCTAACTTTAATAACGTAGCACTGAAAAGATTTTAAATTTACATTATCCAAGACAAAACATAGTAACGTTATCAACACTTATAATTTCAAAAAAATTATCATTCTAAACATAACTAAAATGTTAACAGATGACAAGATATTGTTTCTAAAGGAACTAACAACTCTTTGTATTCCAATTTTTAATAAATTTTTACATTGAGTTGCTATCTAAAAGGCAACAAATGAGATGAAGCAATAGGTATTTGAACTAGATTTAATGTGTGACAGAATCAGGGCATCTGAATTCAGTTCAATAGATAGCTAATGAATAAAAATATCCTGTCAACAAATAGCAGAGTAAATGCATATCTGAAGTACACGAACTGTAGGGACTCAAGGACACTGATTTTAGAAGTACTGATTAGGGGTGTGCAAAGTGGGCCCTATTCGATTCAGATTTGGATTTGGCCCAAATGAAGGGCAGTGATTTAATTCATTGATTTGGAGCATTGTCCCCGATTTTCTTCAGCCAAATCCAAAACTGAAGATTCGATGCTGATTTAGAGAATCAGCAATTCGGACGCAGAGACAGGTTTAAAAGTTTTTCTTCATACCTTGAGGTAGCAGGCGCGGCTCATGATTACTGCAATGCTGGGGTGCATGGAGCATCACACAGGAGTGTATATGGGGGGGCCTCCACATGCTTGGCGGCAAACCCAGAAGTACTGCTGGTCCACTTCCAGGTCTCCTGGGGAGTGCGCAAAGGGTGGGGCCCTGTACCCCCCTGACTCACTGACCCATCACAAGGGGACCCCAGTTGTCTCCCCTCAAACCCAGAAGGCACCAGTCATTGAGCTGGGTGGGTGTGGGGGGCCCCTCCAAAAAGGTGTGTGTGTGTGCCTGTGTGCACGTGTGTAAATAAATATATATATTATATAAATATATATATTTATGTGTGCGCATGCACGCACACACACACTTCTTATATATATATTTCCTAGAAACATGGAACATATTTCATTCTCCTACCAGAGGAAATCATACCAGTGCTGAAATAGACTGTTAAAAAAATGACACCAAATACATCTTCCTTTCTACTTCTCTTCATGATGGTTTCACTTCTCTCCAAATACATCTTTCTTTCCACTTCTCTCCAGTTGCCGTTCTCAACCTGCTTAGCATTAAGGATCTCTCCATAACTTCTCTGAATTCTATAGCACCCCCATTAAAATTAACTGAGATAGATCTAAATTCAGAAAAGAAATGGAGGGGGACCCTTGCACTAAACATTTTGAGAGTCGCTGATTTAGCTGGTGCCACTTAAGGGTAACAGAAGCATGACCTCAACCTTTTGTGCCCTTTTTCCACTCTTGGCCCCTTGCCAAACTCTAGTCTGTACCTCAGAGGGCCAGGGCAGCTCCTGCTGCTGAGGCTGAGCCCTCCTATGCTGGCAATCACTCCTGTGCTCCTTCTTACTGGTTCAGGAGCATGGGTGGAGTGGAGGGAATGAGTCAGGCTGCGAAGTGTGGCTCCATATGTGTGTCTATGCACCTGCTGCTTGCAACAGAACATGTATGCTGCTGGCAGCATAGTGGAAGAGATGGCACAGAGGCTGCCTGGGGGTAGAGAACAGTGGGGAAGCAGTCCCCAGAGGAGCAGCCACAGCCACCACTAGAGTAGCTGGGACAGGTGTAGAGTGCTGGACAAGGGAGGAGAGAATTTACTTCCTCACACGGGGGATCTGAGCACACTTCCACCATTCTTGTGGCACGCTAGCATGGTGCAGCACACCCTTTGGGAGTCACTGCTTTAAGTGATGTGCTTTAGGTGAAGCCAGTGAAGTATGCAGTGGTCACACTCAGCCTTCTGAGGTTTTTTTTCCCTAAATTACTAACAGTCACCACTTTTGGAAGAATCTGATCTCTGGACGTGAGGCTGTGTAAAGTGTGGGTCTTGAGCATTCTGCCCTATGTCCATCCAGAGAGGAGTACTTTGCATCTATTAAGAAGTTGATCCTCTCCTTGACTATATATCCAGTTGCCCTTCTTATACCCAAATACCTCTGTATTCCAATGACTGAAGCTGAATGGCATCACCAGCTCTTAATTTAATTCCTCACTTCCATACAAGTGCCCCACTTAGGAAAACTCAGATCCCTTCACAGGACTCAATCTTAACAAAATCATGTACTGATATAGCTCTGTATCCTAGACTGCCTCAGGAGTCAGTCCTGGGGCTCTTTTTGTTCAATATCTTAATTAATGACCTGGAAGATGGGATGGATTGCATTCTAAACAAGTTTGTGGATGGCACCAAGCTGAGCTGTTTAGCTGATACACCGGAAGTTAAGGGTTGGATTCAAAATAACCTCTACAAAGTGGAGGATTGGGCCAAAAGAAATCTCATAAGGTTCAAAAAGGACAAGTACAAAGTCCTGCACATAGGATGGAAGAATCCTATGCACTGATACAGACTTGGGACCAACTGGCTCAGCAGCAGCTCAACAGAAAAGGACCTGGGGGTTACAGTGAATAATAAGATGGATAAGAGTCAGCAGTGTGCCCTTGTTGCCAAGAAGGCCAACAGCATACTGGGCTGCATTAATAGAAGCGTTGCCAGCAGATCAAGGGAAGTAATTATTCCATTCTATTCTGCACTGGTGAGGCAACATCTTTAGTACGGTGTCCAGTTTTGGGCCCACCACTATAGAAAGGATACTAACAAATTGGAGAGAGTCCAGCAGAGGGCAATGATAATGATTAGTGGTCTGTGGCACATAACCTTTGAGGAGAGGCTGAGGGAACTGGGCTTATTTAGCCTAGAGAAGAGAAGACTGAGAGGGGATTTGATAACATGAGGGGTAGGTTTAACTACATGAAGGGTGGTTCCAAAGAGGATACAGCTAGAATGTTGTCAGTGGTGGCATATGGCAGAACGAGGAGCAATGGCCTCAAATTACAGCAAGGGAGGTTTAGGTTGAGTATTAGGGAAAACTTTCTCACTAGGAGGGCAGTGAAGCATTGGAATGGGATACCTAGAGAGGTGGTAGAATCTCCATCCTTGGAGGTTTTTAAGGCCCAATTCTACAAAGCCTTGGCTAGAATGATCTAGTTGGGGATGGTTCTGCTTTGAGCAGGGGGTTGGATTAAATGACCTTCTGCAGTCCCTTCCAACACCATTTTTTTATGATTCTAGCCTGCAAGCAACTAAGTGTCCTCAGCTCCCACAGGTATCAGGGAGGTTAGCAGCAGTAATTTAGGCTTAAATTAAATTTTACAAACTCTGAATAATTATAAAATGTAATCATACTTGGATGTTCCAAAGGGACACAATCTATTGCAATGTCTAGACTGCCAGGTATCGTCTGTATTTTGCTGATCTTCTCTGCTCTGCAACAGAAATGAAACATTTTGAGGAAGTTGGCACATGGGGTCATTGCATATAACTTGTGAGATCAAGATAAAATGAAATGTGGCCAAGAGTTTATATGATGAAACAGATTATGCAGTAAAACATTATATTAAATAGAGATACTCAATTGTATAAGAAACACAATGACATTTTTCTCCTGCTCAGATTATAATGGGGTAATTGATATGAAATCAGTAACACCTTGATAAATACTTCAAATAGTTTAACATTCCTCCTTCAGACCAGATTCTCTTTGTCATCCCCATAGCCAAAAGTTATGGATCTAAAACCATTACCTACTTTTTAAAACAAATGGTCCTTCAAAGGGAATTTTGGGAGCACAGATTTATGGGGGGATCAAAGGATCATGGCTCATTCAGGAAAAAAAATCCACTAGGAGCCATGTGGAGAGACAACTGAGATAGTCTGCATGATGCCATGAAAACTGTGAGAAACCTAAAGCTGATTTGTTCTTTTCTAAAAAATGGAGATGCTTCAGATAAGATGACTTATCAAAGACTAACCTTATACAGAGCACACTGGGAATGTTGACGCAGTTCATAGCCCTCCACTTGTGATATGAGGGCAATAAATTAAGACCCCGACCCACTGCCCATAGAGGATATGGCAATGACTTCACTGGGCATTGGATCAGTTCCTAAAATGATTACATATAAGTAGAATACAAATGCTTCATCAAGTGATTAGTTATAGATTATTTTTAGAGTGGGAGGATTAGGAAGAGAATCTGGTCCTGATTTGCCCATCAATTACACTGGTGTAAACACTAACTTCAGTGTAATTAATGCTTGTTTATACTTGACTATGTATTTGCACTTGACAAAAAACTAAAAATCCACATATTGGCAAGTACTAGACAGAAATAGAGGCTGCACCATTAAAGGACCATTTTTATATATATTTCCTCTTTTCTCACAAGGTTTTCTCTTTTGTTTCTTCATTTGTATCTCTGCTAATAGAATCTAACTATCTTAAAGTTGGAATAATGTTTATTATGTAAAAGGCCTTCACAATTTCCCTGGCAAGATCAGTGTGACAGAGCACTGTTGATGTCTGCCACTTTCAGATCTAAGCCAAACAGCCAGCAGGATTGTAGCAGCCATTTTAGATCCCTGGCTGCCTATATAAATAGACCAACTCCTTGTCTGTGAGGCTTCATGTATGACCTAGAGGTAAGGGAGGGAGGAGCTGTAGGGAATGGCTGGGAGGCTCCTGGTCTTCAGCATGACCTAAAACTTCACCCTGCCAGGAGTGGATGGCCTGGGGAAGCTCTCAGTGGCACGGGAGCCCCCAGGAAATGCCAGGCCAGTTACCACTCCAGTGAAAGGTGGGTTGGGGTGCCTTAATGCCAGCTCCCACAACCGGGTGGGCCACCCGCTAGTAGGGTCCAGAGGGCAGACCCGAGAGAGTGGGGCTAGAGGCTCAGAGGCCTGACGTAGAGTATCCTCGACTGGTCAATGCTGGGGCAAGGACCAAACTGGTCAAAAGGGCCAGGGGCCCACCATGAGGGATGCCCAGAGCTGAGGGCCTGGAATCCCAACTGGCCTTGGAGGTGAGGCCAGGGCCTGTGTGGCCAAAGGTCCTGGAGGGACCATGCTCGAGATGGGAAATGGTTCAGGGAGCTAAGCGGCCCTGAATGAGGGTGGGGTAGGCTGCCTGAATAGATGGATCTTAGAGTGGTCCTGACTGGAGGATTCTGGGGTCCAGTGTGGGGCCAGTGAGACTAACATCTGTGGATGCCATCTGCAAGGCATGGGCTATGGTGTAGGGGAGGTATGGAGCTGCAGATAGCACCCCCTGGAATCAGGGCAAGTAATGGGCAGTCTCCCACCTAATTAAGATCATTAATTAATTAACAGCAAGATATGGCAGGTGGGAAGGTGGGCAGTTGGCCCAGAACAGGTGGGTGTGGCCATTGGTAGATGGGACCCGAGCAGGCCCAGGGTTACAATCAGCCAACATCACTTGTTGATCAATAATAGGTAAATGTGAAAAATACTCATTTTACATGACTAGTCACGCTGCGCAAAGTGAAGAGTGAAATTACGGCAAAATATTTTACACGGTATTACACACTATTTTATGTCTCTATCAATCCAAAACCAAAGCCATTTTTCCTTACCTTCTATATTCTGCTATAAGTTTAATCAAGTCTTCAGTTGAAATTTTACTACTTTCCTGCCTGAACAAAGGTGAGAATCGGGAGTCTCTGTCAACATTTCCCTGATTATCCTTAAACACAGGTCTGTAAAGAAAAAATAATAATATTTGATGACATCCAAGTATTTTGAATATTAAGTTCACATAGATAATCATTTACTTGGGATAATGTAGTTCAAATCCCTTTGAAGCAAACATGGTACTTTTGCTTGTAAGTGATCAGAGTTGGAGAGGTGGCTATGATTTATTTATATATTTAGTCCTGCAAAGACTTATAAATACATTTCATTCTGTTTAATTTGAGTTGCAAAGATTAGACTTCATAGATTTTAATGCCCAAATGCATGCTTAAGATCACTTAGTCTGACCATCACTGTAAGAATTATCCTGTCATTGATAGATCAAGACCGTAACTTCCTTCTTTTACAAAGCTGCCCACTCTTGATTTAAAGGATGCAATGGAGAATTCACCAAATCCCTAGGAAAATTGTTTCAATAAGTAATTGCACTATATAAATATACAACATGCACCTGAGTTCTACTCTGTATTTATCTAGGTCCAGCTTTCACTCATTAAGGTGGATAAAACTTTTGCAGGACTGGGCTCTTAAAATGAAAGTTGCTTATGGCAAGGATCTTGGGCTAGAATTTCCAACATTTGATGTCTGCTTTGCATCCTTCTAAAAGAATAAGGGAGACACCCAGAATTGACTTGTCTTTCTGCAAGTTTGTAAATCATTAATAAACTTTTGATTATATCAATAAAATACCAACCCAAAAGAGAGGAAATGAAGTGTAACCCCCCCCCAACCAAAAACAAAAAAAACCTCCAACAAACAAACAAACAAACAAACAAACAAACAAAAAGATTAAGGGCAACAAATATCAGCTTTTGGATGCACAGGAAATCAGTCTTGGCTGCTTCCACTTTTGTTTGCTGCCACTTGCAGGGCTTAATTAAGACATTCTTGTGTCCTTTGAATTTCCCCTGGAATTAGGCACATTAGTTTTATGGGATTTATAAGTCATCCAAATCAAAGAAACCTGGATTCGACTGGACTATGAGGAAAGATTGCTTAATGAAAGTAAAATGTTTTGAAACAAAGTGCTCTTCTATGAATCATTTGGCTGATTGTTCTTCTCAATTTACTTCTCTATTCTACTGCCAGTAAAAAAGAATAGATGCCAACAAGAAATGTTGCCAGATACCAAATAGTGAAGTAAACTGCTGGAACAAGTACCTGATAAGAGTGAATGTACAGTGTCGAATTTTAGCTAAATGAAATGGAGGGGGCAGTATTACATTTTCCATAACTTTTTATAAGGTTAACTTTTATAAAACTCAGAGATGTAATCTCAATCTGCTCTGTGAAATGTTTATCGCCAGAGCATTACAATTCTGTAGATAAACTACTCCACAAGCAAGTCTTCAGCTTTTATTTAAGTCCTAGTAAAAGAGATACCAATAGGATCTGGCAAACAAAAAAGCCACCTAATGATCTTCTCACTTCACAGATTTATTATGGCCCATCTAAAGAGCAAAATAAGAACCTGGTTAGAGAAGCAGGGCCAGAACCACAGCCAACATAAATCAGTAAAGCTTCACTAACTTCAGTACAGCCCTGTCAATTTATACAAGCTGAGAATCTGGCCCAGAACCTTGTAAACTCCTAAAATATTAAAATATAAGGCTCTCTAATAAGTAATTTGTGTAGGTAGAGAAGGTTGTAAGCACAAGAAATGTGTAAAAATAAATCTGAGTAAAGTTTCCCCATAATCTACCTGAAGACTAGACATATGTTTATAAATCTGGGTAGCTTTTGTAGGAAAATGAGAATGGAAGATTGATTTGCCACATTGTAATTCTAATGCAACTGTAATTATGTCTGTGATAATTGACAGAACACCAAGTGAGACTGACTCCAGGAAGATATCATCAAGAAATCCTGAGTCATCACACTGGAGGACACACAATTTGGTTTTTACATAAAATAATTAAAGTTCCAATAGCCTGCATAGCACATACACAGTTGTCAGACTTTGGCTGAGTGAATGAAGACATAAAAATCACACTGTAGCAATCTGTAGCTGCTTTAAAGGGGATATTTCCACAATAAAATAGAAGTGTAGCTAGTGCCAGAAATTAAATAAATAGCAAACACATTTTTAGCTTCAGCTTTTTGCAATTTATCACAGTCATCCTACCTTTTCTATGATGTCATGTGTGCCCTCTGCAAATTTCAAGTTATGCAAGTAGAGATAGATTTTAATGGGCTAAATTTTGCTTTTGATCCTCCTAGTAGGAGTGCAAGATCACTTTAATGGCAAAGGTTTTTTATAAGTGAGAATAGAATTCCATGTTATGAATCCAATATATCTCTGGTGCAATGTCATCAATGTCCATGAGTTTATGCATGTGCTGAATATAACATATGACTACATATGGATCCTACTGTGCTGAAACATATTTTCCAAATGCAAATTAAAATTATTTCTACTTTTTTCTGTCTAAACATACTGCATTAATCACAAGCATAAGCCTCAGAAAGGCTTGCAGCATTTAAACCTGCTGGAGTATTATGCATCCAATCAGGTTCTCTGTACTTTATTCCACACTTGCAGAGTCCACAATAACATTTTAAATTCAAAATCATATGATTTTTAAAAAAGAGATGCCAATTTTTATTATAGAATTGTGGCAGGGCACTGTTGGTACCTGCTACTTTAAGGGCTGAGCAAGTGCTTGATTGCAGCAGCCATTTTAGATCTCTGGCTGCCTGTATAAACAAAACAGTTTGCTGCTGGCTGCAAGGCTGTATGCAACATCCCTGGAGGTAAGGGTAGGAATTTAAGGGGATGGCTTGGAGGCTCCTGGTCCTGGGCATGACCTAAAACTGCACCCTGCTGGGGACGGGTGGCCTGGTAGGGCTCCCAGTGGCACGGGAGCCCTCAGGAAATACGAGTTACCACCCTGATGAAAGGTAGGTTGGGGTGTCTTAATAACCCCAGAGCCTACAACCGGTCGGGTTACACCATAGTAGGGCTAAGAAGGTGGATCCAGGATAGAGAGTGTGCTAGAGGCTCAGAGGCCTCACTTGAAACACCCTTGACTGGTCAATGCTGTGGCCAGGACTGGAAGAGTCAAAATGGCCAGGGGCCCACTGTGAGGGATGCCCAGAGCAAAGGGCCTGGGGTTTCTAACTGGCCTTGGAGGTGAGGCCAGGGCCTGTGTGGCCAAAGGTCCTGGGGAGGGGGGGCACACCTGAGAGGGGGAAGAGTTCAGGGAGCAAGGCAGCCCAGAATGAGGGTGGAGTAGGCTGCCTGATTGAAGAGATCTAGTTGGGGTCTGGATTGAAGGATTTTGGGGCCCAGTGTGGGGTGGGTAATTCTCTAAGAACTGTGGATGCCATCTGCGAGGCTTGGGCTGTGCTGTAGGGGAGAAACAGAGCTGCAGATAGTGCCCCTGGCATTGGGGCAAGAAATGGGCAGCCTCCCACCTAATAAAGATCATAATTATATAGCAAGGCATGGCAGAGAGGAGGCGGGCAGCTAGCCTAGAAACAGGTGGGTGGGCCACTGATAGACCGGTCCTGAGAAAGATCCCTGTTAAAAAGATAAAAGCAGGAACACAACAGAATGTAGGGGTCTATTCTCCAATTTTGCTAGCTATGGACCTGATCCTTAAGACTAAGTATAGACATTTGGGTGCATTAGGGGGATGTTAAATTGATTTAAAATGGATGCCTGATATCAGGTAAGTCAGGATGGCAGGGGCTGGCAGAGGGGCTGGATGTCTGCTGGGGAATGGGGGGAGGTGTGAACAATGGGGTGTGGGGGTAAGTGTGACCTGCAGGTGAGGTGCATGGGGCTGGCGTGACCCATGGGTAGGGTGGGATTCTTCCCAGTGAACCTCCTTCCATCCTGCCTTTCTTCCCCACCAGGATATACTTGCTCAGCTTCAACAGCAGCGAACGCTGAAAAAAGCAGTTGCATGCTGAACAGCTTGTGGAATGGAGGTTGAGAGGGTTAGCTGGTTGGGAGGGGGGTGAAAGTAGTTAGGGTGGGGGGGGGTGTGTGTGCAAAAATAGCCCAGTGTAGGGGAAGGGTGAAAAGAGCAGCTCCAGGGCAGGGACAGTGGCTGTGTTTTCCCAGTCTCAGGGCTCCACAGGGAAAGCATAGAGAAGTTCTATGTATCAGCTTTATGATCAAGTAAGTTTGACACTACATAGATCTAGGTTTATCTTACACTGTGTTCTGCAATTTTTAGACCAGTTCACGTGCATGGAACTTCTTTACAGTTACAGGTTTAGACTGAATGCTAGTCACTGAGATTAAGTCTGTAAGTGTAAGGTTGGCACCAGGATGAGCTAAGTCTAAATCAGGCAGCAATTCTGAACCTGATTTAACCTCCCCAAATGTCTGTACTTAGCCTAAGGCAGCTGTGAGACTTCAAATTCTATCTGAGTCAAGAAAAGTGTAGGGTTTTTACCATTTCACAGGAACACTAACGAAAGATTAATTTATGCAAGTTAGGTTCTGGTCCAGATGGGGTTAGTGCAGAGTTGCCATGTTTCAGTCAAGAATCTTGAGTGATGCACCATGTTTTTCTAAGCTATTGATGAAATTGTGCAATTCAGTTACTACACATGCTGCCCTCTAGCTAGCTGATCTCCGTCTTCCCCTCTTCAATCTTGGAGTGGGGAGAGGGTTACTACATGCAGTTATACTAATGCAAAGTAAAACCTGGCTAAGGGAAAGCTGGGAAAGAAGAAAGACTTATTTATAGTTTTAAATAAGACACACAGATGGGTGGATGGATTAATGGGAAAGGAAGGTTTCTTGATCTTCCTTCCGCTTATGCTTCAGTGATCAACTGGTATCTGATCCTAGGCTAGTATACTTAATCAATACACAATCTTAACCTTTTTATAGCACTGAGAGAGATAAAGAACAGTGCAGTAGCAAGTATGCATGAGGCTGGTCAGAGTTAATTTGAAAAGAAAAAAGAGAGGTTTGGTTCCTAGCCTGCATCTGCCTTCCATTACATTCTGAAACTGCTCTGCAAAATCCACAGATACTTATTCATATCATTTTGATGAATAGCCCTTTAGCTGATAAATATTTATGAGAATCCTTGAACTAGGTACAGTATCAGAACAAATTATTTGCCTTTCTTTTGAACATGTAAAACCTTAGCCTTTCCTTATTGATCAACCAAAATATATGGGAATAAAAAATAAACTAGCACTTCTAATGGCCATGCTTTGTTATTCCTTTGCTTCCCTCACCACTTCTTCAGAACCACAATCTACTGGCCTATAGAATCATAGGCTTCATATGCCCCTGGGGTGTTGACAGTGCCTGTGGGCAGCAACTAGTTTTACAGGGGTGAGTGCACCCACACTCACTCCCACTGAAGTGGGCAGACCATACTATGGTAGCAGCTATTGGGGTCTTTTTTAAGTCCCTCAAATCAGTTAAGAATTTTTCTTCCCCACTCCATTCCCCTCCATGCTCAGCAGCATGTCCTTTGCCTACCTCCCAATTACTCGCTGTCCCCACCTGGCACTATTGTTGCCTTTACTAGCCCTAGATGATGATGGGGAGGAGGTTCCAGAGATACTCCTGCCCCACTCCAGATGGGCTGCACATGAAAGTAGGCTTAGCCAGGGACAGCAGCAGGCATGTTCGCAAGTAGCATAGTGTGGGGTGGAGGGCTGGGGACCAGGCAGGGAGGAAGATACTGTCTGCAATGTTGCTGTCCCTACCTGAGCCCAGCTTCCCATAGAGCCTGACTGGAGAGGTAGAAGTGACTCTAGACAACATCAGCCTTGGGCAGGAGAGGTAGGGGAGGTCCTGTTGAGCAAGGAGAGGGAAGGCCAAGGGGAAATTTTTACCTGGTTTAGGGACTTAAAGGAAGTGCCAGGCTGCTGTTCCTGCAGCAGCTTTGACCAAAGGCAGGGGTGAGTCTGTGCCACTGCACCCTCTCTGGATCCACCCTGACAGTGTCCTTTTAATCAGATGGGAGAAACCACTAAACAGACACGTCATATGCAATATTTATTGTTAAGAACAGCCTCCTAACAAGGCAGCTTTGTGTGTGCTAGGGAGTACTGCTCCTGACCATTTTGATAGTGGACAACCCATCATTGACAGGCTTCCATTCCCTACTTTGTACATGTACTATAAATACAATGGGGATGTGTTACTGAGAAACTGCAGGGCCTTAGGGAGTCATGCTCTCATACCACATGACAGTAAGCAGCTGAGAATAGTAAGAGAAAGAGAAGAAGCGTAGACTGGAACAAAACAGGTAAGAGAAAAGAAAAACAATCATAAAAAGATGGAAAGGAATGGAAAAGGGAAAATAAAGGAAGGAAGCTACAATGATGAAAGGAATCTTAGAAAGAGACAGATGTCAAGTGAAAAAGGAGAGAAGTAAAAATTCAGAGAAAGAGATCAGAAAGTGAAACAGAAGGAAATGGATTATAGCAAACAACTGCACAGAAGATGATTAGGAAAAGGAGGGGGAGCAAGGGAAGGAAAACAACAGAAAGTAAATTGTTGCTATTGTTCATAGCCACCAAATAAAGGAAAACCTCTGTCACAAACCCAAGCACAGGAGCCCCTACAGCCCCAGATTTCTTCCCACTGTGCTGCTACTTGCCCCAAGGAACATTGGGATTGCTCCATATACCAGCAAGCCTCAGCTCCACTCCCTTATATCAGACTCTGCAGTTGTTGAGAAGAAATTTCTGCCAGTCCCAGAGAGCCATCCCGTTGAATTATGGACAAATTTATATGTCCCTTTCTCCAGCCTGGAATATCACTAGGCTTGAAATCACCCTTTCTGAAGGCAGTCAACAAAAAGGTTTATTACATATGATAAAAAAAATAACAAACAAAACTGACTATAGATTTGAAGACAGAAAAAATAAACCGGAACATATCCTTACCTTCGTATCTAGGTATACTTTATCTTTCCTGACAGTCTTGCCAGCACCACCAGACATCAGCCTTCCTGCTGATTTCCATGAGCCCTGACTGCTGGGGTTTCTGACACTTCTGAGCCCCCTGCCAAACTCCTTTCAACCAGGACCACCTCCTACCAGCACTCTCAATGGTCACCTCAACTCTCTAGAAAGCTGTGGTGTGCCTGAGGTACCTGGCATACCTTTGGCTGGATGGGCCATTCCTCTCAGATGCCTTTGCTACACAATAATTAATTTCCCCACTACAGGAAGACAATGGCTTGGGGCCCAACCCTTTCTGCCTGTATATGGGCGTAACAACTCTTCTTGCCAGCAAGAGAGATTGAACTGTTTCACTCCCTTTTCTTGACTAAACTGTAACCCAAACCATAAAGATATATACAGGCAAAACAACACAATCTGTAGAGTGATAACAGTAATATAAGTGGATACAGGATGGCACTGGGGATGCAGACAGAAGTGCAGATGTATCTCAGAGCAATTTCTGCAAACCATTTTGAGTTACAGTGTTACCCCAGGCCAAACAGAAGTTCACTGTTGGTTCCGGGGGAAAGGAATCCAGCTGCCAGCCTGCAGCCAGGTTCTCACAGCAACAGCCACGGTCTCTGCCAGTGCTCGCTGTTTTCAGAATGGGAAGGGGAAAGGTAGTGGAGGGAGCTTGTTCTTGGGTCTCCCCAGCTAGTGCTGAAGGGTGGGGTGGGTGAATTGGAGCCCCCACCCCCAATACACCTATCCCACCCTCCAGGAGAAAACATTTTCTTATGACTCCTTACAGTCATTGCAATGCCACAGTATAAACAGACATTACACTTTTATCAGCATAAGTGATTGGAAATCAGTCTATGACTGTAAGAGGCCAGAAGTTCAGCACATGTAGATTGTTTTTAAAAATGATGGAATATAGTCTAAGGTTTGCTCCTCCTCTCCTCCCCACCAAAGGCCAAATGTTTGATCTGTTCACTATCAATCTAAACTGCCTCACTTACAGAAAACGGCATAACTTAGATTGATTTCACCTCTGGCTTTTTAAATGTCTGTACCTAGCCTTAAAGTTAGACACTGAATCTGTGTTTGGGCTCATGGAAAGGGTTCTGCTTTTCTGTTTTATCAAAGAATTAACTTTGTGGAGAATCTCCTGAAAGAATTTCAACCTTGAAAACTGTCTGAGAATTTTTAGCATCAAATCACTCAGTGTAGCTTATGCCAAAGTGAAATTTTCACAGTGATCCTTGATGCTTTCCAACAAATTCCAAAGTGCTCATGAGTGAAAAATGCTACCACACTAATATTTAATGGAAAGAAGTGACTACATAATCTATTTAAAAGAAGAAAAAATGGGATAAGATAGAAATGATGAAAACTGCAGGGATCAGCCTGGGGAAACGGTCCACGTTAAAAGCATTAGTTCAAAGCTGAAAAGGGTCTGTAATAAAAGTATGAGTCCAAAAGCAGACTGAGCTGTACGATAGTTACATTTAAAATTTGTTATATAACAATCATTATACATACCTTACTGACCAAGCAAATGGCATACGGTACTTCCCCAGCTTGCTACAGAACTGCTTGTTGGATTTTAACACCTTCTGTGCACACTAGATAAAGGAAAACTCCATTATAATGAATATAATCTTCTATTGTTTTGTACTGTGGAAAGTAGGCTTATGGAAGGCTGAAGCAGAAATGGCTTATAGGGACTGGAAATATGATTCAAAAGTATGTTTATGGGAAGTTCTAACAAACTGGATCAGACCTATGGAGACCTTCCAGAGGAAAGTTCATTAAGGAGTTATAGTGGTTCTTGGAACTTACACTGTTCTAAGGATTTTCAGGGACCGTGACCAGGATAATTGGGGATGCAAGATCTGAGTGCATCTTCTCAGCAACCTCTGCTAATAAGGCTTTAATGGATCCAATGGACTTACCTGCCCTGTTGCAGAAGCCCTTGGGGAATACCTTGTGATCTTCCTGAAAATGAATCGCTTTCATAGTACACAGACTTTCTGTTTAATTTAACTAAATGATCTTAGAGCTGGGGTATTAACATTTAGACCAGCAGATGTCAATTTAGAGTCTACCCTGACTTATAAATTATGCAGCCCTTATGAAGACAATGGCATTCCACAGGATCCAAGTCAAGGGAGAATTTGGTCCTTCAGGGTAGTCTTCAAAGTGGAACTGGATGGCATGGATACATCCAAGTAGCAGATCAATTTAGGACTTTAATACTGAACATTAAGGTCAGCAGAGAAAAGATTTGGGCTGATGCAGTTTGAAGAACACACTGACAGACAAATTTTTAAGTGGAATGCTATGCTCAAATACTTACAGTTACATTTCTGTTTCTTCAGATTCCTTGAAATGAAATTTTCTGAAACTTCCAAAGTGGGAGACCTCAGATCTGCTCCTTTATTTTATATAAATACCACTGACTCATTCATGTCTCAATTAATCTTTCTAAGCCAGGGATTGCTGAGAGAGCAATTCATACCAGTGCCCACTTAGCAGGCTTGGGGATGTGTGGGCAACACAGAGGGGTAGCAGTGTAGTTCCAAGGGCATGCAGCAGCGTGGAGGTGCATTCAAGAAGCAGCATGGGTCCCTGGGGCTACTGCTGATGGGCATGTCCATTATGGCCTGGATACCATGAATTCTGCAGCAGGCCATGTCCCACCACTTTCAGTAGCTTGCTAGACTACCAATAGGCCAGATGGAATGGTTCAGCCCATGGGCTGTATGTTTGAAACCCCTGGAGTAAAAGTTATACCACTATGGATTCACATGTAATAATCACACAGTATTTCATTAGGAATATTTGTTTGAGAATTAGGTTTTGTTGCCAAGCACCTTGAAAACTATACCAACTGTACTAAGCAGATATCTTCATAACATGTTTAATGGCTTCATTTTTTCATCCTTCAGATTACTGCTTTTGCCTTCATGAGAAATAAGCCTTAGATAAGCTTGTAAATTAAGCTCACCAATGAACTGGTAGGATTTACAAATATAGATTACAGTGTTTTATACTGATGGGAAGATGTTTACACTATCATCGAGAAAATTAATATTTTCATTGTGTTACCTTATTAGAGTCTGGATTCTTAATGTAAGGCTCAGCACTGCTAGCAATATTTCCCATGAGTATCTTTTCTATTTTTGCCACCAACACAATCTCTGAATGGGGGTTACTTATAGAGAAGAGAGCCTATAAATAATCAGAGAGAGTACATAGTAAGCGTATAATACCACTATAAATGTTAGACACATAGACAATGTTTCCTGTTGACATAAAATAAATTCCATTACAAAATGATAGACTGATTTCAGAGTTGAATCCAAGTGAGGTAGAGTGAGTCTGTATTGGTGGGTCTTTCACTTTTTTTCAGTTTCCTTTATGTGGACATTATATCAGGTTGGGCTCTCCAGAATTTCACTACTGTAGGCCTACTTTGCAGATAAGAGTAAAGTATATCCTGTAAATGAAACACTTCTATAGTTAGTCTTTTCACCCACCATTTGTCATTGGTTCAGTGAACATAAAATCATAGAATCATAGAAAATGAGGGTTGGAAAGAACTTTAAGAGGTCATCTAATTCAGTCTCCTGCTCAAAGCAGGACCATCCCCAGCTAGATCATTCCAGCCAAGGCTTTGTTGAATCGGGCCTTAAAAACCTCTAAGCATGGAGGTTCCACCACCTCTCTAAGTAACCCATTCCAGTGATTTGCAACCTTCCTAGTGAGAAGCTTTTTCCTAATATCCAACCTTAACTTCCCTTGCCGCAACTTAAGACCATTGATCCTTGTTTTACTATTTGCCACTCATTGAGAACAGTCTAGGTCCATCCTTTTTGGAACTATGCTTCATATACTTAAAAGCTGCTATTAAATCCCCCTTCAGTCTTCTCTTCTGAAGACTAAATAAGCTTTCATCAGCCTCTCCTCATAAGTCATATGTCTCAGCTCCCTAACCATTTCAGAATAGGTTACTGTTGACTACTCATTTATTTTGTATGTGACTGAATATTATCTATGAAATATTTTCCACACGAGAAATCAGTTTGTATTTTTCATCATAATTCTCCTTTTCATTCTTTTCACCTACAAATCTATAATTATGAATACAAAATAACCAGCAGGTTGAAATGTTTAACCATTTTTTTCAATTAGAAAATTGGTTTTGTTGATTTGAAAATTTTAGCAGGAAAATACTGATTCTGAGGAGTTTTCTTTGATATTTCAGTTAGAAAACTGGAAATGAAACTCCTGCTTTTAATCAATATTTTGTAAAGGCCTGTTTTATTTTACTTTTGTTTTATGACTACCTTTTGTTTCAATGTTTGGTCATCCAAAAAGTTTCTTGATTCCTGTTGGATGACAGTAAGGAGTTTAAAAAGTGCCACTTTTAATTAGTGGAGAGCAAGGACCATGTCCCTGCTTAGACATCAATGAAGAAATTCAGAATAGGTTTTATAAGTTTGTCTGACTGGTATGGGAAAGGCCAATTATTAAGCCTAAGGAGTGAGCATAAAAAATAGCTTCATATTTTCTGAATGTCTTCAGATAACAGATATTGACTTTTTCAAAGAAGCTACTGATGACTATTTTAAGATGGGCAGAACAAACTTGAGAACAGGTGCCTGAAAACATGCTCCATAAACAACATGTCTTCATCCTGCAGTGAAAGTGAAGGATATTTTTCTAATATAACATCTGAGATACAAAAATTGGAGGGATGTTGAAGCCATCATGGTCCAGGAAATATGCAAGAGGCAAGGCATATTTAGTCCAATAAAAGATATCACCCAGGCAAGGTATATTTAGTCCAATAAAAGATATCACCCAAA
Organism: Caiman crocodilus; assembly: GCA_030014935.1. Classification (NCBI taxonomy): domain Eukaryota; kingdom Metazoa; phylum Chordata; order Crocodylia; family Alligatoridae; genus Caiman; species Caiman crocodilus. Next base: position 36,051,715 of record JAGPOW010001918.1, on the reverse strand, counting down.
AGATCATCATCTGTGATAAAATTCACACATAAAATACCTGTTTTGGATATTTCAGCCATTCTTGTGGAAATCCCTTGATTTGTGGCTCTTCTGTTTCTTTTGAGTCCATATTTTCAATAGTGCCATTCTCCAAAGAAGACAAGGAAGTTGAAATCATTTGTCTAACAAGCGTGTGGTTCAGATCCACATGAAAATCAGCAGAGATTTTCCTGTTGTCCCTGATATCAAATAGAGCCACGCTCACATAGAAAGGTTCTACCTAGAGATAAAAATCAAAATATATGTGCAATCAAAATATAGCAATATAAAAAAGCAACAAGTATAAAACCTGTAGCAAGCTTGTCTTTCGGAGCTTGGGTTGGGTCTCAGGGTTGAGATTTTACTGTTTTGATTGGTGAAGCCCATCCACCAATCAGGAGGCAGCAAAAGGAGTTGAGTCGCACCCCTTTCCTCAGGAGAGGAGGGTAGGAGTTCCTTCTGGACCCAGTTGTAGACTGCAACACTGTCAGGTCCGGAAGACTTCAGGGGCGGAGCCCTGGAGTGTATAAAAGGAGCTGCATGCTCAGCACAAGGGGAGATGCATCAGGGACAAGAAGACAGAAAAGAGGGGCTTAGAAGAGCTGAGGAGAGCTGCCCAGTAGGGTTAAGCAGTAGCCTAGGAAGAGCCCTTGAAGACTTCTATCAGCAGGGAGCAGGGGACAGCTCCAGTGGTTAGGCTCTCAGTGCACAGCACAGCGCATGGCATCCAAACCCTGGGAGCTACGTGAGGTGGCTCAGGTCTGCAACCTCTGGCATGTCACCAGGGACATGGTGTACAGGCTGGGGCATAGAGCAGGATCTTTGGAGAGCTTGGACGGCTCAGGTCCCCAACCCCCAGCATGAGGCTGGAAGCTCGGTGCAGGAGGCGCTGCATGGAGGGTCCGGGAGTGGAATGAGCCCCATGCTGCAGAGGTGTCCTGGGTCTCCAACCTGTAGTCCAAGGAGACAGATGATGTTCAGGCTAGTGAGCCAGCAGACAGGGCCAAGACAGAGGACCCAGAAGCCCTGCATAATGGAGCCCTGTTCCAGGGGACAGCAACTCCCCCACCCCCCCAAAGCCCACTGCAGGCAAGAGATCAGCCTGGTGCAGAGGACGAGGGCCACCCTCCAGGCCCAGGAGCCATGAGTTGCAGGGAAAAGAAGATTCCCTCAGGAAAAGGGGAGTCCCCCTTGGTTAGTTAAGGGCTCCTGAAAGTGGAGGACCCACTGGGAGGGCCCCCCAAAGTTATCAGCTTCCTTGAAGGGCTTGGGAAAAAGCCGTAGGGCTTTGGGGTTTCCCCTTGGGATCAAGTTTATCTTTGGGGTTTTTGTGCCATAAGTGGTGTCATGTCATGCCTTATATTTTGTGAACTCTCATGTTTGTAAATTAGTAGATGAGTAGATTCCTGAGGCTCTGCTGGGATTCCCCTTTTGCTGTTATTTCACCTGTTGTTTATTTGTGGGTTAGTTATTGTTCACCTATACTTATCTATAGTTTATCTGTTGGCTACCTATGTTTATTTTGGGGTTTATCTGTTTCAGATCAGATTCTTACCTGTGACTTACCTGTATCTGATAAGGACTGTTGTAAGGTTTTATAGCATTTATCCAGAGGGTATTGCTTATGTTATTAGTTTAGACACACACACACACATTTAGTACATATATATCCATGTTTCTTTTCCTTGTGAAAAGTTAATGTAAATAAATGTGTATATAGTTAAGTCCTCTGGCTGTCCTGGCCTGGTTCTATAGGGATGGAGGGAAACTGTCTGCAGTTCCCCCACAGCATACCTGCCTGCTAACAATTCACTTTAACTGGAGAAGGGGAGTATATACCCAAGTAAACCTGGGCTACAAACTTATCAATTCTAAGACCTGTATGCTAAGCTAAACTGTGACTGTTCCCCTGCAGATGCACTGGAGAATGCAAGATATAGGAATATAGGGTTGGAGTGTTGTAGCTATGATGGTCCAGGAAATGTAAAAAGCTCGGGACAGACATTACACATAAACTGGTTTAAGTGATCAGAAACTGGTTTAAACCTGTAACAGAACACATGTTCACTGAACAGATGTTCAGTGCACATAAAACACATTGAAAATGGCTGAAACAGGCTTGAGATACTACCTGATTGAATGTAGTATCAGACTGAACTGATCTGGGTCAAAAACTGGTTTATGCAATGTCTGGCCCAGACCCCTTCCTGGTTGAAGTTAAACCAGACTCCCCCAGCATCCCAGATGCTTTTCAGCTCTGGGTGGGGCTCTCTACTCCAGAGTTGGGGCTGGCCCCTCCCCTCTGCTCCCTCACTGGAGCTCAGGCACAGCAGCATCTGTCTGGCTTCCTCTGTCCCTCCCACCCTCTTGCTGCTCGCTGCTCATTGCTTAAGCAGGGATTCCCCCATCCCTCCCTCCCTCCCTCACACAGCATGGACCATAGCCAGCATGTGGTATGCTAGCTAATGCTGAGAGGTGCCTGTGTAAGGCAGACAGGACAGTGTCCGTGCCTAGGGCTTTTTGGAGCTAATCAGCAGGTCAGCTGGTAATGTCCCTCCATTCCTTCCACGGAAGCAAACTGTTTAAGAAGAGCTTGAACTATTAAGAGAGGCTTTTGTTTTCTGATGGACTGATAAATGCTGATAACAGAGCTGATAAATACTCTGTTATCAACTCCCTGCTGGCTGGGGGATGGGGAACCCCTCCCTAATCAGAGCATCCTCCCAGGGCCTGGCCTCTCCCTCCCACCCCCCCCCAGCACTGTGGAAGGGAAGGGAGGGATGCTCTAGCACCCCTAGCTCCTAGCTTGAGCCACAGCAGGCATGTGCCTGCATTTCTTCAGTCCAGGGGGGATGTCTGAACGATTACAAACTGGTTCAGCCTAGCCAGGTTAGACTAAACTGCAAAGATTGCATCAATTCAGGATCTGGCTTTTTGAATGTCTGTCCCCAGCCCAAGAGGTTAGGTTTTTCTGTTATCTTTTTATTGGATCAACTGCCTAGTTAAGAGAGCAATTGGACAAAGTTTTGGACATCAAGTGCTATTCCTTGTGAAATCTGCCATAGAACATTTTTGTTTCATAGAAACATAGGACACTGTACACATTCTTCATCCTTGCACTTTGAGGATGTAGAGAGTTTGCAACTCTAGTTTTTCTGACAGCGCTAGTTTATCCAGAAAGACCTGATAGTGACAAGGCTGAGTGATAGATCTGCCAACATTTCACATTAGCTGTCTTTTCACAGGGCAAAGTAAATGGGGCAGAATTTTGGAAGATCTCACAGCAGTTGTACTCCTTCTATACTCTACAAGGATCAGCAACCTACAGGCAATGGGCTGGATCTGGTCCACCAAGAGACTGGATCTGGGCTCTGAAACTGGGATGTTGGCAGTGATTTGGCAGTAGGTCAGCACTGTGGGGGATAGAGGCATACGCAGCACTGGCCATGTAGAGGAGGTGGCCTGTTTTCAGACCTAGCTTCGTTAAAGTAGTCCTCATCTCTGAAAAGGTTGCCCCTGCTCCAAGAGGCTCTTTGTCCATCTAAAGAATTTTTCTAGGCATTTACTAAACATGGTCTGTGACTCCACACAGAGCACCCATTTGCAAATTTACATGCAGTGACAACAGTATAGAACTTTGTAAACACAGTGGTGCCAATCTAACACTTTTCTTATGAATCATGTGATAGTTTTAAAGCCCAGCTTTTGAAGTCTGGAGATTGTGTCAGAATCTTGGCTTTCTTTTAAAACAAAAAAGCAAAACAAGAAAAAGAAAAAGAAAGAAAAAGGGGAAAAAAAGAATTATAACTTGTATGGTTGGAAAGAACAGGATGAAAAACATGAATTTCTTAATATTTGAATAAAAATTTGAAAAATATTTTCTGCCAAAAAGACAGGAAAGTTAATTTTAAAAATCTCTATGTTGCAATCAAGTATTGTATCTGTAGGCATTTGACACATGGTAATGAACATTTCTGATTTAGAGGTCTTGAGCTACACTTCTTAATCAGAAATGAGAATAAAAAATATGCTGACCTATGTTTCCACAGTAAGTGTAAAAGGAAGCAAATGGAACTGTTACATTTTTGTGACTCCACAGAGGTGTGGTTTAGACACAGGGAAAAGAACATAACATGACCATCAGGAATGGCCACTTTATTGGGTGGAGTAGGGACTAGAACTGAAAACAAACCTGGTGCCTAGGATGGTGCACACAGTTACAACATCTAAGAAAACATTACCCCATCCAACAATGAATGAAAATATATCACAGGAACTCTTGAGAAATGCTGTATACAAATGCCCCTGGTATAACAAAGACTTCCATGTGGTCTTTACAAAGAAAAGAAAAAGCAACGAAACAAGAGTTTTCCTTGAAGCTCCATCAACTACAGAAATTATTTCCCAGAAAATAGAAAAGGTGAATGCTGAGCAACAGAACCAGAAAAAATATTTAGTGACTTTCTGTGTAAGTGGTGACATTGCACAAGATGCAAATTTTCTAATTTTCTAGGAAACATAAAATCTTAAAACCAGCCATTTCTATTCATATTTTCTTTCATGTCAGTTCTTGCAAACATTGGACAAGATTTATCCATTAATTATTTCACTCTGCTCTAGTGAAAAACATTAGCTAGATCCCAATCCTAACAAAATCAGTTACTACAACTTAAGACTGCTTTCCAATATAGAGCAGAATCAGTAAATCTGGCCCTTAACAAAGCACTGGATATAGAGACCATTGCATTAGCAGAGAAACGATTCTATGATTTCTCAGCTTCTGTGCTGCATTTTCTCGCTATGGTCATCATTACTTTACTTCCACTGCTGTTTTATTTGGCTAAAACAGTATTGACTAACATATGCTGAATTCTGCATCCAGTGGAGAGGTCATCTGCTAATTTTCATTTGTATCTCATATGTAGTATATGAAAACTGAATTGCCACAACATGGATTTGACAAAATATTTGAAATTTTCCCCCTAAAAACCAGGAGTTATTAACTTAAAGGGCATTCAGTTTTGTAATTTAGAACTGATCCCCCTCCCACACACACATCTTGGTTTTTTCTTCCAACAAAGATACAGTAGAGGGGGAGCTGATTCTTGCCCTGCTCTACCTTCACTCAGAACTGTCTCTGGAGGAAGCAACCAGCCTTCTTTACCTTGCCTGCTGGGCCCTGATTAACATTTTCCTGATTTCTGGTTCTGTACCTAGTGGAAGACCATCATTATTTGATCTGTGCAGCTCTTGGGGTGAAAAGAAGTCAAAATCTGCTGTTTCAAGGTTTATCAAAAGGTACTTTCCTCAGCCAAGTTTCATCCAAACATTAGTGTGTCCAGCAGGAGGCATCAACTGTTTATTCTACCCTGTCACCCAGCACTATTTTCTGTTCTAATGCAATAATTATCCTCTATTCTCACAACAGATATACATATCTGTTAAAGTTTAGTTCATGCTCCCTCTTCAGACAATGGTAGGGGCACATTAACATTGCAAAAAAGCAATGTTGTTTTAGATGGACTGTGGCCAACTCTACATTGATTTCCCACCTGTTTATAAAACCTAACCTCAGATCCACTTAAGTCAGTAACAGTCGTGGCTCCAGTGAATGTTACATCAAGTTCACTACATAAGCCTAAGAAAACAAAGATCCTCACAGATTTTTTCCCTTTGAATTTAGATCAAGAAAGAATAAATTTCTCTAAAATGTTTCAATTAGATATTCCCTAAATGTATTAATTGAATATTGGTCTAAGAGCTGCCCTATAGCATTTAATCTAAGCAAGGGGAGAGGATACAGTGTGTGAAGATGACAGAGATTTAATTTCCCCTTTTAAGGTAAGGCAGCAACGATATAGACTTAAAGGAGCCCATCCACCAAGAAAAGCAAGATGAAGATGCAAAGAAATGAACTAAGCTTACATTAGTTACAGGATCACTTTCATTTTCAGTAACACAAGCCTGAAGATTCAAAATGAGAGATTTGCAAGTTATCATGATCCTCTTTGCAGCCTTTTCCTCAAATGGTTTGATCATCGATTCTGTTTCTAGAAACTCCTTTTTTTGAGGATTCATGGTCTAAAATAAACAAATAATTTGGTAAGATTAATTATATTAAAAGAAATTCAAATCAAGAACCCCTTATGCCTGTGGCGGAACTGATAACTGAATTCAGGTTTCCCAAATTCCCATTTGATACCTAATCCCCAAACCATCTGCGTAGCACCATCTTTTTCTATTAAGGGGTACCTAAACTCAAACTCTATTGAACTCTCTGTTTAGATGAATGTAGCCAAACACCTACAAAATGTAACTCCAAAGACATGTTTGTAGAAGACTTCCACCTCTAAAATTACTGCAGAATATTTTGGTATTGTTAAGTATTTCAACTGACTTGAACAATGGTTGAATTGATTTTATTTTGACCAAAGTTTTCTTCTCAGCAAAATAACATTTCCTTCTACATCTCCAACTAAATATGTTTTTGCAATTGTGTAGTTTTGGTGAACTTTTCCTCTCTCTGATTTTCACTTTCTTGTGCATCTTTGCAATAAAAGCTGAAATAGTGAATAAGAATACAATTTGCTGTTCCCATAGTCTTTCTATCTAGAAAGGAAGTATCATGAGTCTTGTGGGATAGCCTGCTCTCATGAGATTTTTTGCCTTAGATGGAAAGATTCAGGAGTTTCAGATATCATTCAGAAAAAGAACTAAACTTTTGTCTCCTTATCCAAACTGAGCCAAATTTTCATCTCAGTTCAGCTTCTTCTTGATGTCAACAGTATTTTTTGTCACAGTTTCAAGTAGAACTAAGATCGAAACTTTTCTGGAATGTACCAATCTCTATTTTAAAATGCCAATGGTTTAAAAAGTTGGTCATCTCAAAATCTCGTTATAGGACCAACAAATCAGTATTAGCGACTATGAAAAATATTATTTCAAGTATTAGTTGTGAGGTAAGCACACAACATTCAAAACAGTGATCATCCCAAGTATGGAAGTGTGTTGTAATACTTAATTACCAAAGTGCCCACAACCCTTCAAACAACTTTGGTTCCGGTACCAAATTCATTATGAGCACTTGTATTTTAAAAACTGTTAGAAACCCAATACAGAATTCTCACAGTTACATCAGGATCCAGGGAGAACAGATTTAGCCGCTCCACATGTCGAGATGTTTTCACAGTTTCTTCAGTCTCCATGATATACTGTGGTGATAGTTAATAAATTAGACTTCTGCATACAGACAATAATTCAGATACAGTTGGTAAACCTTAGAAAAAATATTTCTGTTTCATTTATAAAAATACATTTCATTTCTATGCCTGTTAACATTTCACGTGCCCAAAGTTGTTAGACATTATTTAAACTGCAGAACACCCTCTGACAGGTAGGTAAATCAAGGCACATATTAAATAGCTTGCCAAAACATCAGTGAGCCAAATCGGATTGGGAACAGAACCCTAAAGGCCTAACATATAGTCTGCAACTCTTAATCATTAGCCCATATCCTCTTCCTTCAAACACCCATAAATGAGCTAATGTTTGCATTTATTTTTTTCAAACTCACAAACTCAATATTTTAATACTAGTTTTAGTTTGGCAATGTCAGATGAGTATAAATACATATACAATTTCAATTTCAAGTCAGTGAGTGACATGCTCATACTTTTGGACAGAATTTGGCCCTTTGTCTTTATTATATCATAATTCTCAATAGCCGAATACGTCATGGTGATGTACATAGACTAGATACTGGATGAGATGGAGAATCATATGTTGGTTATCTTCACTTAAAATACAGTGTTGTAATAATTTTTTGTGGTAGGTTTTTAGTTGTTTGTTGCCATAAAACACTAAAAAATTGCTGCCATTAACTTTTCAGGGGCTTTTATTTTTTTGGTTCTTGTTGGGGTTTTTTTATTGTTGTTGTTTTAAATTACCTCATTTTGCTAGAGAATTTTATGAGAGAGAGAGACTATGAGGAAAAAGTGCCTCTCCTGACATTAAAATCCTCTTTCAATGAAATGATAACGTAACTGGCAATACACTGTGTGAAATGCAATGTCAAAATCATTTCCTCCTTTGCTTTGTCATGGCTCTAAAAACCAAAATGAGCTGTGATGGGTTTTAGAATGTATTATCATCATAAAATGAGGGTTTTTTTGCTACCACTAAGTTTATATAAACCTTGCAGTGCTGTGTAAATAAGGGCAGCATAGCACAATGCAATGTCCCTTACTTTTACGAAGTCTGGATGAGAGGTATTCTCCAACAGATCTGTCTCTTCTTGTTGGCATTCAGAATGTATTGAAACATCTGCAGACTCTTAAAAAAAACAATTATTGAGAATGATTGTGAGGCTTTTATTATGCTTGCTATTAACTCCTAGGTTTAAAAAATAATTATCTTTATTTTTACCCCCAAGCCTTGTCCTTTCCAACTATTTCTCCTTCTCTTGTTTGTTACTTCAGATCAAAGAGGCAGAACCCCCACCCTAAATTTGAAGCTTTTCAGAGTGAGGGGCTCATCTGTATGTATCTTGTGAAGTACCTGGTACATATATGAGCACCGTATACACAATAAATAATAAAGCCCAGGATACAACCACTTTTTTCATTTTTCTCCATCTTTCTTGAAGCGACACGGAATTTTTTGCAACTTTATAGTCCAGATCTTCTGATTCTATGAACTTAGGGTCTTGTTACACCTTATGTTGTAAGCTGCACAAATGTTGATCAGTTTAGGCCTAACTTGGAGTTTGGAGCAGCCACATGTTTGGTCTGACCTCTGACTGGCCCCTTACCTGCACAGCTATGACCTGCCACTAGAGGCCTGGTGAGAAAGAAGTTTTGTTCCAGCCCTACTTATCTATGATTCTCTATGCTTTGCCTATCCCTCACCCATGGCAGCAGTAGCTTTCTCGACTGTGGGGAGGGGATGGAGGTGGCAGGGTTCCTCAAGAGAGGCTGAGGGATTTGGCAGGGGGCCTGCATGGGGAGGTCTCTGCCCACCTGGTTCCTGCCTCTGAAGGTGGAGCTGGACTGCCAAAGGCCTACAAGCATGGAGCTCCAGGTTCTGGCTGCCCTGGGGAGAAAAGTGGGAGCTTTCTTGGAGGAGGATTTCAAGATTGGGTCCTGTGGTGGCACAGTAGGGGATGCTACTACAGAGCTACCCACCTCACTGTGCCAGGCCCCAAAACCTTGCTTTGGGAGTCTCCCATTGGATGCCTACCACCAGTTATCCTGTTTCCTGGAGAACAACCACAAGCCTGGAGTAACACTGCCACCACCTGGACACTGGTCTCTGTTAGGGCTCTGTGCAGCCTGGTGCACACAGACCCTGCAAGTCTTGCGGGTGTTTTACCCATTGGCAAGATTTCTGAGTGCCTCTTTCAGCTTGAGGCATCCCAAGATAACCTCAGTTATGACTGAAGGAACATCAACAGACAAGTTCTGCTGGCCAGGGTGGGAGCAAAAAGTCTTGCCTCCCCTTCACAGTGAAACAGCCAGGCAAACTGTAACCCAATACCCTTATTGATCAGGGTGGGTAGAAGAAGGAAGTCAGAATACAGTTTGAGCAAATATAATCAATCAGAGCCTTACACAGTCTTGGATGTAATAGTCCTTTTAAAATGTGCCTGCCTAGACATAAATCCCGACTCCTGACTCATTTCCAAGTTTTAACTTACAGGAATTCATCCAGGTAGCAGCCTGGAGGCACTTTGCTTGTGGCTTTTCAAAATGCCCGCCAGAGGAAAAGAGCGTTCCTCCTCTCTCCTCATGAATTTATCTAGCCTGGTCACCTTGTTGACCAGTTTGAACCAAAAAGAAAGCAAGTGAGAGAGAGAGGGGTACCCCTTGAATGACATAAGAGAGAGCAGAGAGAGGGGGATTTCTTTACAGGTCCCAGCAAAGCAAGTATGGGGAAGTCCCCAAGCTGGGTAGGGGCTGGTCAGGTGCCCTTTCTGTGCCCAGAGCCTGGCAAATTCCAGTGCCCAGTTCTTCAGAAGAAGGCACTGAACTGCAGAAGGCAAAGTGGGGTGGGGGGCAGGGGGCAGAGATGCTGCCTGGTGCAAGGGCTTTCATCTCTCCCCCTTCCTGACCCCATCTCTCCCTTGATCTCAGCCTGGCCTGAGACAATGTGTAGGGGGTGCATGCAAGTGTACGTGCACCCCCTGAGAAAAGTGCTGCTGATGCTGTTGGCAGTGCCTGCGAGCGGTTGCCTCTTGTCCCCCTCCTTGCCACTGACACCACTGGCAGCATCTGCAGGCAGTTGCCAATTGCCCTGGTCACTGCTGATGCTACCACCAAAATCTGCGGGTGGTTTGTTGACCATGGGTTGGCGCTTGCCACCCCACCCCTCTCCATTGCCACCAGCACTGCGACCACCGGTGAGAGCTCCCCACTCGCTGCCACCATGTTACCACTGCCTCCACCTGTTGTCATGTCCACCCAACCTCTGGGGGCACACATTGTTCATGCTTGGGGTTACCCCAGTAAACCTGCTCCCTCCACCTCTGCCTGTGCCCTCTAGGCTGCATCAGTGCCTTTATAAAGGGCTCTGTTTTCATTTGCCTGTAGTCAAAGACAACACCAGCTCCACAAACATGTGGCACCAGGCCCTATATGTCAGCTTCTGCCCTGTCTGAGCTCCCTTCCCAATCTGTAGTAATAAGCACACCCGAGTTGCTACCCAGAACTGGCACTCAGCTACCTCTCTGTCTCATACACAACTTCAACCAGGTTCCAGCCATGGCATTCAGATCTTAACATGGTTCCTAAGCATGTGCTGTTGCTGCCTGGGACCATTTCCCTGCACTAAGCGTGCTTGCTTGTTTAGAACTGACCTCCACTAGTCATAGCCCCAAGGGAGATCTGACATTAACCTAAAGGCCAATTGCCTTGGAAGGCATGGGAAAAAAAGAAGCAGTAGCAGCAGGGCAATGCCGTATTTATTTCTTGTTTTCCTAGCTCCTTCCCACTCCTGTGCAGATAAATCCATGCCTGGTCAACATTTGTGCGGCTCACAGCATAAGATCTAACAAGGCCCAGAATTATGTGAGTCTACACCATCTGAGCATCTAGCTTTGGCCTCTAAATCTCATTAGCTGCTGTAGGTGGATAAGGCCACAATACAGACTTGCAAAGCAACCCTCTTTACACAACTCTGCAAATCTTGCACTACAGAGCATTCCTGTTTAATTTTTTCTTTCTACTCGGTAGTTTATCCCATTGAGGAGAAAACACCTACAACGACTTAGGCACTTAGAAGCCAGGGAAACATCATATTTTTCTGACAGGCTAAACCCTCCTGCTTGTTTTTGAGACTGTCACCAGTACAAACTTCTGTTTTCTATATTAGTCTCAGACTGTGACCTTTTCTGTAAGTTTTCCTTCCCATTATTTACATATTTTAATGGTGGGATTTTCAAACATGTCTTGATGACTTAGGAGAATAAGCCCACAAAGGCATTTTTAAAAAAAATCCCAACCTCTGCTGTTACCGTTCAACCTCTGGTGTTACTGCTATACTAAAAGCATCCTTTATCTCCAGAACCTGAATTTAATTTATTTTAACATCTGCATTTGAGAAATATGACAACACCTGAGATCTAGCTCTGAGTTTCCCCTAGCTTTAGGTGTGCATGGACTGCAAATCTGGATTCAGTCTATCATAAAAATAGTACTGGGTTGCAAAGATCAAATCCATATTCAGATTCAAATTTTGGGAGTGTTTGGACTCTTAATTGAGGCTGCTTCCTCTTGAATGTGGATTTTTTTTGTGTGAAAAAATAGGCTGTTATCATACACAGAGTATAGTCTAATAATCCCCTACTACATGCTACATATATTACACAGTTAACTGATCAATCTTGTAATAAATTTAGACCAGCTACATGTGCAAAGACTGGTCACAAGTGCAAACTAATTATCACATCATTAACTGGTTAACTGCACAATAAATTTGAACCAACTATACTTGCAAAATAATTATCACACCATAAAAATGACTATTCAGCTATTAAAAGAGACAACTAGCTACAAAATTAGTGCTTGAAAATGTGTAACAACTCTATAGTTGGTTTCTGTTCAGCTTTAATTTGAACACGTAACAGAGCCATAGAGTATTCAACCCCTCTTTGTAGAGTGAAAGCACATTAGTACACATTTAATTTTAATAGAAACAAAAAGTTAGCAGATTAGTATATTAAGCCTCTATTAAAATGGCAACATACCACAGCTGGGATTTTTCATTAGTGTCAGACATTTAAGAAAAAATGAATCTATAAAAGGCATTGACCTGTCTCCTAGAAAATTCTTAGAATATACACAAGGCAATATATGCACATGAACACAGTGAAAGGGATACTGAAAGAGGGCTACATTTACAGAGTCCCCACGCAAGCCTTATAATTCCCACTAACTTGATCCAGAGTTGTATGGCTTAAATTCCACTTAGCCCTTTGAAAAGGATCTGCTAGGAACTAACTGAAACTGTTCAGAGAATGTAAAAACTCTGTAGCTGTTTGTCAAAAATCAGTACTGCTATAGGCACAAATCCATTAGACAATGGCAGTTAAAATGATCTAGTAACAGCATCTCAAGCAAGAAAGCTACCCAAGTGTATTCACTCTTACCAACTTTCAGATCAGTGAGATCTGCGCTTTTCCTCTCCTGAATGGACCCCTCTGGATTTATTTGCAAGATTTTGTTGAGAGTGGATATCCAGTCATCCATATCCTGCTCATTTTCAGCTGCTAGCACAAAGTATGTCAGGTCATTCATTTTTAGTTCAAAGGCATGCTTCCTAAGCCTGTTATTCTGTTGTAACAAAAGAGGAGGAAGAAAATGAAGACTGAATAATAAGTCAGAGTTGTGAGGAAGGTGGGGCTTATCTTTGTGACAAACTATTTAAAAAATTAAAACTCAAGTACACTTAATGGCTTTAAATAAAACAAAACCCAAATTTTGAGATGTTAACATTTACAAGTGTTTTATTTGATTGTCCAGATGACTGAAGTCTTGTGTTGGTTACAGGGCAGCAGCACTGGAAAGTTTCTTAGATAACCGAGACCACACTTACCTAGAATATTTCACTACAGAAGTGTTAAGTATTGATAGTGTTTTAGTTCTGTAGGAAGGGACCACCTCTAACATGGATGCCTTATAACACCCAAACAATCCCAAAGCAATCTGGAAAGACTACCAAACCGGGACCAATGACTATTAAATGTAGTTTCTGTGATGCTGATATTAGCCTTTGGGAACTCAATTAGGTTTACCAAACTCCTTCTATGCAGACTATTAATCAAGTATCACACAGTAAGAACTTTCACTCAGTACCTGCTGTAGTTGGGTTTGTATTGGTTTCATACAGGCTAAAAGCCTTAATACTTATGACCTAAGCCTTTATTGTTTAAAACATGTATGGTTGCAACTGATCAACTACGTGACGTTGGTCACTTTTTCCAAAGCTAGCAATGCTGTTTGTTCCCTAACTCATCAGCTGTATTCCATGAACACTCAAGTGAAAGCACTAGGGATCTGATCTTTTCATCATCTTTGACAGAAACCACTTTTACTGCGCCAATACTCTCATTATACCATGAACCCCATGACAAACAACATTAAAAAACAACTCCAAGATTTAAAAATAACCTTTTTATTTTGTTGGAGGGAAATTATGCTGAAGAACATAATTAATACTTTCTTCCCTGGATCAACGCTCCATTGCTGTCATTTAGTCTATTGGAAAAAAAGGAAGTAAGGTTTCCTCAGTTCTTCCTCTTTCATATTGAATCTGTTCCTTTCCCTTTGCTTTTAAAAGTTCTATTCACTTAATCAGTTTTCAGTCCTCATTCAGCAAAACTAAGTTGTTGAATGTAAAGGAAGCTAATAACCCACCTGCCTCCTAAGGTGTATAGTTCTGTCTACAGAATTTATCTATTATATATTATTCACCTCTGTGCAGACCATTTGGGAATATGTTTCAGGACAATGTTTACAGAAATACTAAGTTCTATTCAAAGATATGTTGAAGTTGCACCTCATCAACATTTAACACAGTAATTATCACAGAAAAAAAATAGAGGTAATATCTAGGAAAGTGATACAGATTTTATCCAGGCAAAAGTATTGCAAAAAAAAATTAAACTAAATTAAATGTGAATGATTATTCTCTTAGGCTGTGACTGAAGGAAACTGAGCTCTGCCAGCCATCTCCACTCTATTCCTTATGAGCGGTTTCTTTATTGTACTGTTTAAAACTGAAGGACTTGTCTTCAGACAGGCTTTTATGGAAAAAGTACATGGTTATTCTATTCTGTCTAATTTACATTTCTCTCCTTCTAAATCCATGTCTAAAGTGCAAGGAAATCTACATTTTTAAAGATTAAAATGTCACAAATAAGTCCCTAATGTAGAACTTCTATTTATATGGGCAAAAATTATTTTTCATGGTTATGTTTGACATTCCAACAAGGAATGTACATAAGGAGTTACTCTCTCTCCTGTTGTTCTCCACAGCAGTGGGGTTTTCTAGTTGTCCCACTGAAGACATTGTCACAATTGTACAATTAAGACCTGAACTATTTATCAACTCAAATAATAAAATTATCCTATTCTTCTTCACTATTATGTCTTACAGTTAAATACTACGTATGTAACAATAAGAACTAGACAGTCTTTGAACTAAGAGACTATGGAAGGATATGCCTAGACAATCTGATTCCTTGGGGAAAAAAAAATCACACATATATTTTCTGCCCATTTTCTCTGTAGAACTCTACATAATTTGGACAATATGAGACTCAGGTTGGAAAAGAAATCAATCAAAAAAATCTTTTCAGAAGATTGGAAAGAATGATCACTGGGAACAGTGCAAATTCCCCCTCAAGAAGAAAAGACAGTGGAAAACTCTGATGGCATATTTTAACCTACTGTACTGCTAAAATGATTTTAAGAGGACAAAAGTCAATGGAAAGGTTGATGGTGTTTTGTAGAAAATAAAATATGAGATAAACTATCACATACATATCTTTCTTAAATAAAGAAGAAAAATCCATCCTCGATATACTAGCAGCCAGACTTGGTATTGGTCTGTAGCATCATAATTTACCTGTAGATCATTAATTCACCAAGCCCAATTATGAGACTCAATGGCTCTTCAGCTACTGAAACAGCATGGTGAAACTGAATTAAATTACAAGATTTTATAATACAACATGATTCTCTCCTTACATTGGCCAAATTAGTAAGGCTTTGTATGACATTCTTATGACATCAGTTTTCAGTCTGTTAGTGCACTCTCTTAAACTTGAAAGAAGTCTTGTGCTGGGGATATCTGTTAACTCCTGGTCTTAAGACATTTACAAGCTCTGATTACAACTGTCACATCTCAATAATTTATTGCCAACATTCCAGAAATCTGTCATTAACTAAAATTAAGTCACAGCTGACCTTTAAGGGATACTGAAGAACCTATCAGATTTCAGCTATTCTTTATTGAACTAACTGATTATTGCAGGCTTATTTTCTATCTGTCCTCAATTAACAGTCTTAATTAAACCAAGGATTGTGTCATTCTAGTTCTATGGATCTATATATTAGTGCTATGCCCTGATGCATAGAACTATAAGCCTTCACTCAATATAAGCCTTCACTCAACAGTATTTTAGGAGAAACTGTCAAGAAAACCAGGTATTGAACACACAGGCCAATGTTCTTCTTTGTATGAGGTCAAGAGGGGAGAAGGTATGGTCAAGTAACATAGCCCTACTGAAAATGAAAGTTGCCTGATGGCCTGAATTCCCTTGTTGAGAAATAGATTTATAATTATATCTAACTATAATTTGTTTTCATTGAAAAATTCTGATGTTTCAAAACTGGAATTTCCATTGAGATTGTCCATTTCAAAAGAAAAAATGGATCAAGTTTGAAAAATATCAGCCTTAATTTTAGGTTTTTCTAAATTGATTGTTAAAATAAAGATTAAACATTTTGAAATTATGCAACTTAAACAGTTCAATAACCCCCAGAAGATTTTCTCCCCAGATTTCTTTCTGCAAGCTACCTTCCAAGCTTCTGAAAGTTCTACTGAGCTGAGAAAATCACTTTTCATCTGGCTCTCCCAGAGGAATATTCTTTGTACATTAAATGCCCTGGTAATGAGTTTGAAATATGATCTAGAAGGAAGAAACCACCTTGAAATTTCTCTTATGAAAGGAGAACAAAAGACATCAAAATGAATGATTTTGTTGTCTGCAGTATGCACTTCCCTTTATGAACTCTGCCAAGAAGTTTAAATTAGATAATATAATACTACCAGACTTTATTGAAAAGAGAACTAGAACTCACAGGCTGAATCTTAGACAAATTAGGAAGGAAAACTTCAATATCCCCCTTTCCATATGCATTTTTGAGTTTTGGCAGGCAGATAAGATCTACTGCCAAGTCTTTGTTTCAAATCTTCAGCCAAGTACTTTTTCTCTGCAACCAGTTGAGAAAAAATACCTCCTTCTCCATTTGCTTCTTTATTACCCTTCTATATGGAACTTTAGCTTAGCTTTAAAATGTAATTATCATTGACACTTAATTTAAAGTGTAGTGTTATATTCTACAGGAAGAAATCTCAGAAATAATAGAAATAACAAGCTGAAGAGGCTTAGTCCTGATCCTGCCTGTAGAATCATTCTCCTAAAATGACAAGTATTTGGTCCAGGGATGACAAATCTTCCACTGTATTCTCCCCTTTAGTATGTGGATCATACCAGCATAGAATCTCATTCTCTGCTTACATGCCCAGAGTAAACTTTTAGTGACTTAACTGCAGTCAACTGCATTACAAATTGTATGACACTGCTGAAAACAAAAGGACATTCAGGGCTTTAGTTTCCTAAACCTTCTTAGGTGTTTTTAAAATTACAACTGCATACTTTTTGGCTCTCCAAGGCCCAGTTCTCCTGACTTTTGGCAACTTTACACAAAGCTTTGTCTTTTTCTTCTCTCCCTGTCTCTGAGTTGTATCACACTTTAGAAGCAGTGGTTTTGTTGGTGATGATGTACTGTCACTAGCAGTAGAACACCTTACTTTCATTGGCGCACTCATTTCCTGCCGAATGTCTGAGCCACAGCACAGGGAGAGCCATTTCTTCAACTAGCCATCTCTGTCATCTGATATACCTCCTTGGTCAGACTCAGCAGCCAAAGAAGCTAGTTTCCAATGCTACTTAGGGTGAAGTTAAATATTTACTAAAATACCAAAAGATCTGGACCACTGGAAGCAGGTAGTAAGAAATAAATGCAGAAACCCAGAGCCAGTGGCCAAAGGTTGGAGATGAAGGAAATCAGGTTCAAAAGTAGCAGTATATTTAGCCATTCTTATGTTAGTCAAAAGATGTTAGTCATCTTGTAAAAATTACTGATCTCAAGACCTGCTATTTTGGGCTAGATATGGAAAACATGTAGCTTCTGTGTTTATAATTGAACCATATCCAAAACCACATTGAAAGTGCAGATTTCAGGGGCTTGTTTTGAAGACCCCTCTCTGCGACACTGGTCAGGCTGCAGCTGGAGTACTGCGTCCAGTTCTGGGCGCTGCTCTTCAGGAGGGATGTGGACAGCATTGAGACGGTCCAAAGGAGGGCCACTCACATGATCCAGGGACAGCAGGGCAGGCCCTACAAGGAGAGGCTACAGGACCTGAACCTGTTCAGCCTTCACAAAAGAAGGCTGAAGGGGGACCTGGTGGCCATCTATAAACTTACTAGGGGGGACCAGCGGGGATTGGGAGAGACCTTGTTCCCCTGAGCGCCTCCCGGAGTAACGAGGAATAACAGCCATAAGTTATAAAGAGGGGAGGTTCAGACTAGACATTAGAAGGTACTACTTCATAGGCAGGGCGGCTAGGATCTGTAAACAACTTCCAAGAGAAGTGGTGCTGGCTCCTATCTTGGGGGTCTTTAAGAGGAGGCTTGATGTTTACCTAGCTGGGGTCATTTGAGCCCAGTTCTCTCCTGCCCAGGGCAGGGGGTCGGACTAGAAGATCTACAAGGTCCCTTCCGACCCCACATCTATGAATCTATGAAGTTCCAACTAAAGCTTGTCTTTCAGAAGAATACTTACTAATAGCAAGCATGAACAAACAATCCCTTCTCAAGTTTTGTGAATATGGGGACACTTTTCAGGTCCATGCTTCCAATGGGGCAGCACCAAGACACGAGCACAAACGAGGATGAAAGTCATCAAGTATCACATAATAACAGTAACTGAGAATAACTAAACAGCCATGAATACACTGTTTTACTGCACACATCTCCAAAAGAAAACATTAATTAGACTCCTGTTATATTTGATCACTGAGATAAAAATCATCCTGTGGAAAGCACATTGGACCACTTTTATTTAGTTAAAATACTCTTTATTTTAATCCTTTTAGAAATAACAACAGGGGAAAGGCCTTACATTATTACAGTAAATTACAAGAAATTCCTGGTTGAGTTTTTAAGTATGCCAAAATATCTATATTATTAATAGCAATCCATTTACCTTCAGCAATTATTTTTCTATTATAGAATGTTTCATTCCTTTCCACATATGTAATCAATTAGCTTAAATTGTCAAGATCACATAAGTAAATTATTTTGCATGCACTGCACATAATACAAGCATGGGTTACATTACTGTGAGAAAAGGTTTGCAGAAAAAGATTTGTTTGAGCATTACTACATGCGTATGTTGTATGGTAACTGGTAAAGTTAACAGTTCTGTATTTTACATCTGACTGGTAACATAGCATGGATGAACTGGGTCTCTTTTGAATGATGACATTCTTTTTATTCTGGAAGGCATCTAGATAAAAATGTGATAATTACTTATTTACCATGAATATTATAATTTATGTGGGGCACTATTCTATCATCTCTCTGCTTGTTCAACTTTATTTTAAAATGAGAGAAGCAGTTAGCTGTGTTAATCTGAAGTTAGCAGACTCATTGTTAAACTATTTGGGGAGTATTGCGGTATAACAAGAATATAATATTTAGACTAATCTCACTGCCTCATCAGATCTATACAGATGGTGTAGATGATCAGCTTTCCATGATACCCAGTTGACTGCATCTAAAAATTGAAATCTTTTGAATGCTTTCTGAGACAGGTAACAACAGTGGCCCTTAGCCAGGAGCCTGGAAACAGCAATATAGTTAAAGACTTCTAGCTTATTTTTGGTTTATTTGTAACTGAATAATCAGGTTCTTTCAGGGCTTGGCTGGGTCGTGCCAGGCTTCCATTATTTATACTGAAATCCACTTCAAACATATAAAACTTTAAAACCACAGTTCACAAGAACTAGGTTTTGCCAAATCCACATGCCAAATCATGACCGGTGCATTAGAGCTTCTGCTGCTGCCCTTCCATGAGGACTGCAGAGTGGTTTAGAGCTACATAAAAACACCAAGAATCCTGATGCCTGCTCCTGCACTATCAGCTGCCAGGCAGGAACAGAAGAACCATCAGCACCAGGCAGAGAAAACAATCATCTCCTGCAGAGGTCAACGTTTTTCTTTGTGCCACCACATCCTACAGCAGGTTTGAGCAGACATCTGTCTTCATGGTAAATTCTTCAATAAGGTGCCTGCTCCTATAAGAGCAGAAACTGCCTAGGGAGAGAGCCTTGAGAGCCAGACAGAAGCCCACAGGTGCACGTTACTATGGCAATAGGCTAACGAGTAAATTAGCCTGCACTTGAACCTGGTCAGCTGACTAGAAGAGGCAGGGCCCTGGTTAATATAAACCCCAAGGCTGGGACTAGAGGTTGAGTTCTGTCAACAGCCAAGGGGAAGGGGCTCATCAGAGAGGCTTGGCTGCCTGTTCTGCTCCAGGTAGGATTAAGGGGCTCCAAGAGCTCACAAGAGACCCTGGCCTATAAGGCACTTAGTGCTGGGCAAAATTTGATGTGTTAAAAGGACAGCGTACACCCTGAACTGCTTATATTATGTTATAGCCTAGGGGCTCAGATTTTAGTTGCTGTTTGACCAGTGGATTGGGCTAAGCCTATTGAGGAAGGAGGAGGCCTCTTTGGTGGCCCACTATGGTGTGTGGATCCTATGCCAGAGAAGGACACAGTGATAAGGAGGTGAGCAGACTGCAGTGCCAGAGAAGCACAGCAATAAGGGGAGAGCCCAGCACCAGTACAGTATGCAGAGATAGGGCTGTGGAGAGCCCAGTGAGGACAGGGGGCTGAGCTATAGCAAGGACCAGGAGAGACAATGTAAATACCATCTGTGAGGCTTGGGGTGTGACTTGGAGCTACACGTCTAGCCCATAAGGCTGAGGGTATCCCATGAGACATTCATTTTGAAGCGGGACCCCAAAGGGGTCTAAGAGCCCACAGGGTTCGGTGGGGTCCAGTAAGACTGTGTCTGGAATACAAACTCGAGGGCAGCCTCCTGATTTATTAGAATTACCAGCAAGACATGCCAGGAGAGAAAGAGGGTACCCATTGGGCAGGACTAGCATGGTCAAGGAGCCCTATGGGTATCACAGCCATCCCTGGGGACCCCATTCTGTGACATTCACTCTGTTTATTTTTCCCATGTCAAAGAACAACACATTTTTCCAGCCAAGAAGAGCCCTGCCTGTTTAGTAAAACACTGGAACAGGTTACCCAGAGAGATGGTGGAAGCTCCATCCTTGGAAGTTTTCCAAACCCAGCTAAACAAAGCCTTGGCTGGGATGATCCAGTTGGTAGGACTGTGTGAAGCTTTGATCGCTGATTTGATTTGGCAGAGATTTGGCCTGATTCAGTGGCTGAGTCTCTGAACCTGAATTGAATCAGGAGACCCTTTAGTCTCCGCTAATCTAATCGGAACCCTTCAAGTTGATTCAGAAAGATTTGGTGATTTGGACATAGACACCGCTTTAAATGTTTTTTCTACATACCTAAAGGAGACTTTATGCTCAAGGGAATTCAGCATGATTTTGTTAAGGGCAGGTCCTGTCAGACCAACCTGGTCACCTTCTATGACCAGGTGACCAAATCCATGGATGCAGGGGTCCCTGTTGACGTAGTCTTTTT